>JAUNZO010000147.1:0-172489 GCA_031894775.1 Chloris gayana | reverse complement strand
AAGACCGGTTTCTCTCATACATTTTGGTGATTTTGTTTGCCTAAGTAGTTTGTTGTTGCCTGAGGCCCACTGCATTTGTAGCCATCAATCGACTCATATTCTCTGTTGAAGTATAGCAGTGCATCTAGCTTTAGCTACATGTGGGAAAGATATTGTAGTTAGAGCATGAATATCTCCAACATTTATCTTTTACCTTGATCTGAATTTTGTTTATTTCCTTGAGTAGCATTAACTGAACGAATGGTAGTTCATTTTCTTTCAACAGTTTTATGCTCAACCTTAGCTTTTGTTTTACCCATAACTTGCCTGTTCTTTTGCTAGTTAAATATTATTTGTTTGAGATAACCTTTGTATCTGACTGTTTTGTACTTGCTAGATAGATGAGATATATTCAGACATCATATGACCTTTATCATAAACAGGGCAAGGAGCTCTCTATAATTTTGTACACTTTTCTTTTGTTGATTTTCAAACTTTCGTGGAGATCTCTGTAATGAGCAGTTTATATGATGGTTAACAATATAATTTTTGACAATTTGTAGCCTAACGCTACACACTTCACTTGCAGCTGCAAGACTGGTTTCTCCCATATATTTTGGTGACAAAAGCCTAGACCTTTGGTTTTCCTCGGCTGTTGCGACCTTGCTTTGCTCCAACATCTAGCCAAGTAAGTTCCGTTGTTGTCTTATTTCTCTCGTTTATTGTGAGCATGTGATGATTGAATTATATCATCTTGCTTATCTTGAAACTGTGATGGTTGAATCATATTGATTTGCTTATGTTATACTGCTGCCACTGTGATGACTGAATCATATTGGTTTGCTTATGTTATACAACTGCCACTGTGATGATTGAATCATATTTCTAAGACGTGTGTTATATTGTCATCATGTGATGGGAACCTACGTGCCTCTTTTGTAGTCTTACAGCCACTGCATATTGCTTTGTTTTTGTTTGTTTTTGTAGTGTTGTAGTAAATATTTCAAAGTCTGAGAATTAAAATATCTAAATATTTTCATATTCTGTAACTTTTAGATACAAGTGGTAGACATCAAGGGACTTGCTGGAGGAGTGTCTGGACCAACTTATATTTTCCTAGGATGTTGTGCACTATGTCAAGAATTTGGATCTGATATGGCACTATTTCATGTTATTCGATCATTTCTTGTACTTGCAATTGACTCCTGTATGAGTTTCGTATCTGGACCAACTTACATTTTCCTAGGACCCTGTGCACTATGTCAAGAATTTGGATCTAATATGGCACTATTCATGTTATTCGATTGTTTGTTGTACTTGCAATTGACTCATGTATGAGTTAATCAATTATGTGCTCATATTCTTCGAAGATTATTTATTATGGCTTGAACTATTATGTGATCATTATACTTCATTGGATTCATGTACATATTATTCAGTAAAAGGTTTGCCATGACACAGGTTTCATGACTTGCAAAATTATTTTTGGATTCTATGATTCATTCTGATTTTTTTGAATATTTATTTGTTGCTCGGGATTTTTATCCCCAGATCTCCCAAACGCAGACCGGGAATTGCCTTATGTTGGGATTTATATCCCAGGCGGGGTGGGGATGACTTGCAGAGGTGAAAAACCCCATTGGGGCATGAAATCCCCATGGTTTTCCTACCTTAGCACCCAAACAAAGCAGACAAACTATTTTTATTTGTTATTGTTAGGACAAGTACGCTGCAAATCGTTATTTTTTTGTCACTAGAATATCAAAACTTCTACCAATTATTTTTGCTTACTAGCCTCTTTTCTGTTACAGCCATAACACAATAAAAATACAGAGACGGAATAGTAAGCCCTACTAAGACCGAAGCAGGGCTGAAGTAAAACAATGAAATTTTGTTAATGAACTATTGATTGGTCGACATACACTCAAACAGTTGCCAGCTGGCTGTTGGTTGAACCCTGAAAAGTTTAGCATTTGATAGTAACATATTAGTACATTACCCTATGATAGAGAGATATTCCTCCACTCCATGATACTGACTCTTCCGTACGAGTCGCTTATACTACGTCGTCATCTGTTCCAAAATATAAGTATATACTGACTTTTCAGAGTTGTGCTTAATCGACATGTCTTATTTAATTTTTTGTAAAAATATAAAAACAAATAAATTACATTTAAAATATATCTAAAAATAAATCAATACATAACAAGATAATCGATATTTGTAAATTTTTTGAATAAGACAATGGTCAAATACGATTACAAAAATTTAACAAATATTTATATTTTAGAACGGATGTAGTACCTACTAGCTGGTTTTAGGTTGGCAACAGAGTATGCGATATTTGCAGCCAAACCCAAATAAGCTCGCGAGCGACTTACTGGGACTGGTTTCGTCATTAGTGCTCAGATTGGCCTCAGGTACTTGACGTCCATGGGTGTGTTGGCCATGGCGCGGCGGTCACGCACATATGGGCGCATCGGCGCGTTCAGCTTCTGCTCCAGCTCTTCGGACAGATCCTAAATTATTGTTGCAATCAATAAGAAGCATACTAGTATCTTGCTTGGACGTTCAGGCCGGCGACGTTCCAGTCACTGGAGAGACGGCCACAGAGTCGTTTCCTTCTCATCAATGAACGGCTTTCCGGCCACTTGACGGCCAGTGCAGAAAGATGCGATCAGGTAGACGCACGAGAGGAGGACGTGAGGACCGAAGACTCGTTCGGCGATCACGACTACTAGTCTTGGCATTTTGTTGGATCGGAGATTTTTTCATAGATCGCAGGACAAGTCTTGCATCTTGAGGAAAGCAAAAAAGGATCTCACCAATGACGTGGCAAGTTTGAAATTAGATTTCAAGTCGGTTTTGGCTAGGCTTTCATCAATTTTTTTATGGGTGGTTTCTATCTTACATACTAGCTAAAAAAGGTAAAATTAAAATTTAGGAGGGAGGTGGGGATTTGTGCGGAGGATGGAGATGGGGAGGCGGTGCTTCGCCGGGGGAGGTGCGAGGTCGCCGGCGCCGCTCACGCCTTGCGCCGCGACGGCTACGCGAGGAGGAAGAAAGGGGGAGACGAACACTTCCTAGGGTTCGAGGTGTGGGCGAGGCTTTTATGCCTTCTGTGCGGCGCGTGGACCGTCCGATGTGCGATCGAATGGCTACGATTTCTCCTTTGTCAACTTTGCAAAAACAGACCTCCACTTTGTTCTATTTATAGAACCGTTTTAGTCTGGGTGTTTTTCCCTTTTGCATAGAAACCCTAGGTAGTTTTGTTAATTTCGATGAAAATTTCTACTCTCTTTTATCAGTGTTTTCTTTCCGTTTACCCCCTAAACTTTTAGAAAAATGAGCGCAGCGGAGCGCGCCTGCCCACCTAGTAATAGAAAACAGCATAGGACGCCTGCACTAGCAAATTAATATGAAAGTTCTTTCTAATTTATTCTTGTTAGTAAAATCTAAGCTGACAAAACTGAATTCATACTTATGTTTTTTCTTTCAGTTGAGTTCAGGTTATCACTTACCAGCCAAAGCTGGGCTGGACACAATCTAACATGATCAAAATTTTGCTTCTACCACTCAAGCATATAACATAAAATGGGAAAATAGTGATCATGTCTGCAATTAGTGGGACAACATAGCTGCAAATTGAAGCGTATACAACAATAACAAAGATTTTCAGTCCCATGCAAGTTGAGATATACTAGAGAAGAAACATACAAGAATCAAGAACAGAAACGAAAAGAAAAGGCTCCCACGTAGAAGAAATAGTTATTCCACAAAATATCTAAGCTTTCTTTATGCTTGAATGAACAAGTTGGTCCATGACAGCTTATTTCCTTCTCAGTGTGAATGCAGAAGCCATCGAAACAGCACGCGGACTATATTCTCATCAGCCAACAGCTAATACCTTATTCAGTCTTCAATTGCTGCATTTAATCACAACAATGAGATTAACCATCAGATAAAAGTCTGTGATAAAACTGTGCTACAGATTCCCGCAGATAGGTCTACAATAAGAATCAACATGATTGGTTTTTCTGTAAATTTTCTGATTTATTAGCACAGTCAAATATTTTTTATCAAGGTTAATTATTCATACTCATATGGTGTTCTTGCCCTCAATCAGTTTAACCCAAAAAAAAAATCAAAACAATACTGAAGAGAAAAGGCCCATCGTAAAATAAAAACTACTATGATAACCCTGCTTTTAATTGTCACAATGTATAATCTGCACAACATATTCCTTAAACAGAGTGAGAAATGAGGAAAAGATACCTTTTTCTCCTCTTCCATCTTAGCCTTTATAAACGAGTAGAGGGCGACCCCAGCAATGGCAATGGAAGTACCGATCCCAGTTTGCGTGGTGATCCTGTTGCCTACTCAATATTATGGACATCATCAGAGAACATCGTAGTATTTGCACAATGGAAAAAATAAAAATAGGGATAGGGCAACAATTATTGATCAAAAAATCAATGGAATCCATTCCATTACCAAAAACGATGATAGAAAAGCCAATGACGAAGACACGTTTCAGCACATTGCCAATGGCATGTGAGAGAGGGGCCACTCGCTCCAATGTGTTTGTAGCAACCTGGAGGAGCAGGTTTTCTTGTCAGATGATAGATGAAAGAAAAAGTGCTACAACTATTGTCACAGATGATGCTGTCCATTTGAGAATATTATGGTGTCTATATAGTCAAAGAAACAAGCGCTGGGAGTCAGGCTACAGATTAACACATTCAGTTTGGACTCTTTCCTCAATATTCCACAGACAGAAACAAGAAATACTCTATCTGAAATTCCAGCCGAGCAACAATATTAAGTACAAATGCCAATTTAATTTATTACCCTTGATCTTTTGTGATGAATTCTGTTTAACATCCCAGAACATTTGTAAGGATAGCCAGTGCATTTTATTTTATAAATATTTTGTATTTCATTCTATTTCTTATGATAGCCTAGTCCTAGCTAATAACTGTAAGAAACTGCATGCCAGCGTTATTCCATGACATAATTTACCTGGTTATAAAGGTGATAGAACAAGCCCACTAACAAAAAATTGGAAACTAATTTTGTCAATCCAACTTTGGAAATTGCATCTTTAAATCCGTGCTGCATTAGCTGAGGCCCTTCAACCTGCAAGTTGTTAATAAGAAAAATGAAATATGAGATTCAGTCTCCAATAATGACACTATTAAATCTGGAATCCAAGGCATTGTTATTGTTGTTGTTTTTGTTTTTGTGTAACCTCCACTACTCTTCCGCCAGTATCTTTAAAAGTACTCGAGGATTTAACATTGAAAGAGTTTTGTACAATGCGTGGCAGCTAAATGGCAGTAAGTGCAAGCATAATAAATAAATAATAAACTGCGACAACAGGAGAAACAAGCATGACAATATGTCATTATTTTGGCAGTTATGTCCCCTGTTGTCCAAGTTAGAAAGATGTAGCAAATCTGTTGTCAATCGTTCAAAATTTTCTCAATTGCTCTTCTCATGTTGCGTTTTATTTTTCTCTTCTTGTTACTTGTTGACGACATGTACTACAGCATGGTCAACTTCCATTTTGATCTTGCTGTGCTTGTTGCTGGATGTGTGTTTATAATGATTCATCTAAATAGCAAAAGAAAGAGACTTACAATGATTGCGGGAGGGATGCAAACAATGAGAGCAATTATTGATATGTACGCATACAAGTTGGTACTATCCATGTCAGTCTGTGACAAAGGACAATAATAAAAAAATAAGTCAAGAAATATAAGCTGGTGCAAATGAAGAGGAACAAATGTATAGATCATGGATAGTCAAGATACAAACCATAGCCTTCTTTGAATAGATGCTCCGGTAGGTGAAGGAAATATTAGAGATCATGGCATTAATGAAACCAGTCCAATTGAATGAGAGTTCAGTGAGGGATGCCACTGAGACACCTGATCATATGAAACATAACATAGAGAAATGAGTTCAATTGCATGTAAATTCTGAGACATCCTATCAAGACACCATGTCAAAATATAATAGTTCTTCTGATACGATTGTATGATTTCTGGAATGCCGATACTGAAGGTATGATCTAATATAACATGACTCGGTTACAATCCTAACAATATTAGATCATCTTATTAATCCATATCATACAACTCCTCCAGTGATAAACTTTCGCAGAACCAGCACAACAGTCACACGATTACACAAATCACTTTATGTTCTAGAACATGTACATACATACAGACATACTGAATCAAATGGCTAAAAAAATGCCAAGCTGAATCTTGACTTCATAATAACATGCATGTTGCAAACTGCTAACATGCAGATAGGTACATTTAGCACCAGAAATGAAACAAAAGTTGAAATAAAATTACCAATCACAACTGGAAGAAGAGACAACCAAAGTGCCAGTGGAACTGGTTGTCCAAGGATAAACTGAGAAGCAGCCGCATTGAAGAACGGTTCCAGAGCTGCATTTCAATTAGTAAAACTGTAAAAATGTTACCACAATGAATAGGAAGAGCGGGAGTAAGGGCAATAAAATCAACATATGATAAAATCACCTTTAATAGTGTGGGCAAAAGAGACAGCTACAGCAGCAAAGGACACAGTGCTTGTTACATGACCAATGGCATGGCAAACCGCAACTGGAATCAGCTGCTTCAGAATTGTTGAGTTGATAGGCTGCAGAAATTTAAGATATGCAGACTTTATCAGTTCTTTCCCGAAAATATGCCACCAACACCATACATAGTCGTGGATGCTAAATAACTGGTGACCGAGAGATATATCACAACTTGATAACACCAAGGCAGATTTATATTCACTCATAACTTAGCTTGATCCCACAAATATTCTTAGATTAGATAGACACAAGTGATCAAATTTATGGCATGTACACTGTCACTATCACAATCCTTAAGAACCTAATGGAGGACCAGGTCTCCAGAACCAATACAAATAGGTGTAGAAAGCCTGTATTTTTCTCTTCAAACAGTTAACTATTTTCACAATGTTCTGAGTCAATTGATAAAATGTTTCCTTCAGTGCTAAAATCATTTGTAAAATTACACATGCATCTACTTACAGTTAAGCAATATGTGCCAATGGAAAGTTTTTATAAAGCATGCTTAATGCAATTGAAAACCTGGGTTATGAGAACAAAAACGCAGTAATCATAAACCAAAAGAGTACACCACTGTAGATAATACCGCACGCTTCGGGAGACCAAAGCTCCAGCCAATAAGGCAGTATACCACTCCTACCAAAAGATGGTTCACTGACACAAAGCTATAATAGTAGTTAGATATTTTATGGACCACAAAGGAATCTTCCCTCAGCATGAAAAAAAAAACAAATTGCAGTAAACTTACTATGGATAGGGGAAATAGTCAAAGATCTTCTTGTTGAGGATATTAAATATCACATTCAAAAAGTACCTGCAAATTTCGATCACAAAGCGGCATCAAAACTATTGCAGAGAGTAACCTTCATGAGTCCGATTACATTGTACATTGGAGATACAGATGAGCGAACATACCACAGGAAGAAGAAGAAACCAGTCACAAGAGTTGGATATCTCTCGGCAAATCCCTTGGGTTTCACTTCTCTGTAAAATAATCACCATCATTGCTATAACTACTTACTTTTTGTGTTAGAGCAACAACAGCAAATGGTATAAATCAGTTTCTCAAAACCTTGATACAAGACCTTGATATCATCTTGAAAGACAGTACTTCTTTACTCAAACACAGCAAAATAAATACACAATGTCACTACTAAATGTCCAAGTGTTTATAACTCTCCTGGGTAGAAATTTGATTGTTAGGTCTCATTGCTAGGGGGCATATTTGATTTGTGAATCTTGACAATGAATCTCACAATACCTATCATGTGCTTCAGAATATATTGCAGAGGCAGTTCGATCTTAATTGTGGAAGTTGCAGCTTTAGTAACTAATATAAGGTAGAATGAAAGTTTAGACTCCCTTCCAATATTCACATATTCAATAACAGTGAGTTCTAAGCTCCAAAGTAGCTACAAATGGGTTACGCCATGCTCAAGTAACATTCCGAATCAAATCCGTGTTCTGTCACATGCTGACAATTTAGCGTTTGAGACACTGCAGAACAAGAGCGCAAATTGCTCTCCTCTGTATATACGAGTACTGCAGCTCTTCTTAGCTTGGTAAAGCACATACTCGTTGAATCTAACTCTAGAAGCTTCCACAACACAGTAAGGAAGAACAAATCTAGCGTGCCACATCGACGAAATGCAAAGTACGGCGCACGGAGCCGACCGGAGAGGCGAGAGGCACTCACCCGACGGATCCCGAGTCAGCGGCGGCGGCTTGAGGTACGAGGAGGAGCTGCCGCTTCGCTGGAGGAGAGATGGAGGAAGATGGGAGCACAGGAGCCGGACGGAGCTGGCTTCCGCAGCAGAGGCGGGCGCCGTGGGGGACGGATGCTGCGAGCGCGAGCGACGGGGTCGCTTGGCGGCGGAGACAAAGTGGGGCGTAAGAACTGGAGGCGGCGGCGGCGCCGGGTAGCGCCCCGACTGCCGCCATTTGGGTTCGTCGGGGAGGAAAGGGGTGCGGTGGCGGCGGACGGCGGTGGCACAAGGGTTTTGAGTGTAGTAGGTAGACTATAGTAGTAGGTGCGCGGCGGCGGGGTATAGAGGAGCGTCACTTTCTGTTGGGGGGCCCAAGAAGCAGCAGCGTGTCGCATGCCGAATTCGGCCCGGGCAACTGCTGGATCTTACAATGGACAAGGCGCCGGATTCCCCTCTGCCCACGTTCAAACAAACCGTCCTGACGCGGTTTCTCTGCTTCTGCTGTCCGCTGCCTGTTGCCATGGATCATGATGCTCTCGTATCTCAATTATGTATCTTTATATTATATTAAAAGGAAAAATTGATAATAATTACTTCCTCTGTTCTTTTATTCTTGACGTTAGAACAAGAATACTAGTTCATTTTTGAACTAGATTTCTTGTCTTAACCTCATTAAAAAAAGAATGGAGGGAGTACATCAACAACACCAGGCTTGGCAGGATTAGAGAGTCTACAGCTCATGTTTAAAACAAACTCGGGAGACTCTAACTAAACGCCTAAGCCTACTCTCGCGTTAGCAAATAACCACTACCACAAAAGTATTTTTTAGTAGCGTACACCATTTACCTATTAGTAAGCAGATTTCTAAAAAAATAATTACTAATTTAAACCACATAATATATTTAATTTATAGTGACGGATAGAGCTCTCTCGCCACAACAAAGCGCTCTTGGAACGACATCCCACAATAGTCTAGCCAACATGCATAAGCGGATCCAGGCTGCCAAGGCTATGCTCGACGGGCGCGACCGGATCTAGGCCTGGCCGAGTTGGGGTAGGGGCAGGGGAGGGGAGGAGGGGGGGGGGGTTGGATCCCATGGCAGCGGTGCGGGATGGTCAAATTCAACGAGGTGGGGTCGGGTGGATTTATATTTATTTTCTAATGTATTTATAGTTGTGGGCATGAATATGGATTCCGTAGCGGATAATGGGCCACTAACCGAGTTAGCACCTACCGCCACGGAGCAAGAAAGTCGACGAAGAGCGGGTCGTCAACATCGGTGACGACGTCGATGCGGTGCCGATCGGCACACCAACACAGACCACATCGTCGTGCTCCCCGTGAGGTTGTGTGCCTAGCTTTATACATGTTTTCAATGGACACACAAACAAAGAAAAACGAGTATGTGCAATAAAAAGATATAGGATTTAGTTCGATATACTAGATAGATCCCCTAACGAGGTTCGAATTGCCGATCCCCGACAACGGCGCCGGAAAAAGAGCTTATTGGTCGTATCTACGCACCCACTTATATACCGCAAGACGACGGTATACATTGTAGCTTTTTTCCCCTAGAGTATTCCAAAGTTTATATCGAATCCACAAGGATCATCAAGAGAACCGTGTTTAAGGTTTGCAATTTTGTCTAAAGATCAATTCTAGCATGAAGTACATATTGCACACACAAGAGCATGAAAAGAGTGAAAGTTGTGTGTTGTGCCGATCGGCACGAAGGTTTAGTTGGCTAGAAAGCTAAGAAGGCTTTTAGAAGCATACACATCGACTAAGGAGAAACATCCGGAGTTAGCCTATATGCATCTAGTGGTTGGAGAAAGGATGTCCTCGATTGACACCGAAGCGTATTCGTTACCATCTTATTCCTAGCTTACTTGGCACTTCAAACAATTAGTGAACATCGAAGATGATCAAGAACATCGCGACTTTCGAGAGTGGCCTCCGATTTATCACTCGCTGGTGACAAACCCCTAGCCACTCTAGGCGTCTTAGCCTACTTAACTATCTAAAGGCATTGCACACGCTTAGCACTCGTCATGACTAAACCACACCGATAGCATCATCAAGAAATCATGATTCAATACAAGATTCGGATAACTATTCTAATCACCACGAGTAAGATAGCATCTAAATACTTAGCAATTGACTAAGCAATGGAATAAGCACATGCAAGACCAATCAAGCCGGATGAACACAAATTGCAGCCAAGGATATAATTAAGATAGATACTCCCTCCGTTCAAGAACGTAAGGATTTGTTGACTTTTACTCGTTGTGTTTGACCATTTTTCTTATTCAAAATATTTACACAAACACAAAAATTAATACTTAATATTTAAAATATATCCAATATTAATATAAACTGTAAATAATAAATAACATTTTTACAAAATTTTTGAATAAGACGAGTGGTCAAAACTGATACCTGAATGAATAATTCAAATGTATTTGATACTTTTGCATTTGGAGGCATACAAATACTTTCTAGAAAGTGTTGGAAGTCCTCATGATTTTACAACTCTTTCCAAAGCTCAACCATGTTGGGAAATGCCTCAAATTTAGAAATCTTTGAAATCTGTTCCATGTTGCCCAGATTTTGACTCTGTCGAGTAACTTATGACAAAGACTCACCACTATCGGAGGGGCTGCAAAGAGCGCCATACCTTGAAAATTTCAGAATGGGAACAATCCCTAAGTATAGAGGAGAAACAAACACAAAGGCAGTTCCTCATCGACTACGAAGCAAGCAATCACTTCGACGACTGGGGACACAGTAGCACCGGCCAAGGTATTTGCATGTGCCTTGGAAGGACCAGCCTCAACTCGGTACTTCAACCTGCAGCCGGGGTCAATCTACAGCTTGGAAAAATCTGAGGGACAAAGTAAGAGCAAACTTCAAAGGATTCATTGGCGCTTCATAAGCCCTTGAAAATCTCGGGCTCACCACATAGCAGCCAAACGAGCTACCTTCGGATCGCTACGTAAGATTTCTCAGCCTAAAGTATCAATGCCCGAAAGTACCGGAAGAGTTAATAATCGAGTATGCTATACACGGACTTCGCGCGAGCCCTTTAAGCTCGGAGTTCGTGAAGAAGTGCCCTATGACACCGCAATACATGTGCAACAAATTTGAACGATCGAAACATATTACAAAAGGCGGACGTCGAACCGAAGCGATCCTGCGAAGCTCGGAACAACGGTTATGACAGGCACAACAAGAAAGCGAAGCCCCAAGACAATTTGCAAGCGAGTGTCGAGAATTAATCTCGGGAGTAACACTACCTAGTCCCTCACGAGTATGGAATTCGATGGTGCAACACACGAAACACACAATACACGCGAGATTTTTAGACAGGTTCGGGCCTCTCAATAGAGAGTAATACCCTACGTCCTATATGTTATACCACCTACTTAGGTGATGAAAAATTCAAGTATTTTTTTTCCGATTAGTCCTTCTTTCCTGGTTCACCTGAGTCGTGCACCCAATTGGGTATAGTCTCCGACTCTTGGATCATTCGAACTCCTTTCAAATAATGCAAGAGTCTACTAATTGGTTCTTCATTATTTTCTTCACTAAGTAATCTCTTCGAGACCGTTATTCTCAATATTTACATTTTTTCGCTTCATGCGATCCCTACAGATCACTCTTATTCTTGGTGCACCGGTCAGGTGCACCTAATTAGGTATAGCCCCCGACTCTTGTATCATTTCAAGCTCTTGAAAATCTCGGGCTCATCACGCAGCAACCAAACGAGCTATTTTCAGATCGCTACGGATCATTTCTCAGCCTAAAGTATCAATGCCCGAAAGTACCGGAAGAGTTAATAATCGAGTACGCTATACATGGACCTCGCGCGAGACCTTTAAGCTCGAAGTTCGTGAAGAAGTGCCTTATGACACTGCAATACATGTGCAGCAAATTTGAAGAGTACTGCCAATCGAAACATATTACAAAAGGCGGACTTCGAACCAAAAGCAGTCCTACGAAGCCCGTAACAATAGTTACGACATGCACAACAAGAAAGCGAAGCCCCAGGACAATGTGCAAGCGAGTGTCGAGGATTAATCTCGGCACTAATACTACCTAGTCCCTCACGAGTATGGAATTTGATGGTGCAACACATGAAACACACAAGACACGTGAGATTTTTAGGCAGGTTCGAGCCTCTTAGAAGATTGCTAATTGCGTATGTCTAGATCCTTTTCCGGGGATCCCTCCTCCGCCTGATATATCTTCGGGAGGTTGGGTTACATGCGAGTCCTAGCCGGTTACATGAATTACATATTCGAAAGCTTTATCTCAAACTTTCTTTATTAATTCAGAGTCTTAATCAACTACTCTTGCTTCTTTAATGGAGGATCAAGCCATAACGCGCTGGTCTCATAGTCCGCCTTTGTTTCCATACCGGTATATGAAACCTTCTGTAATTCTCGTATCGGTTAGTCACCACTTTGTGGGCTTTTCCGACCGGTCTTATCTTCATCAATATATCACCATATCTCTATCAAGTCATTCCTTTGGTCATATCATACCCATAAGACAAGTATACGACAACAACCCTCGAGTAATTTATTATTTTACCTTGAATAAAACCGATCAGTCTTCTACATGTGGTCTAATTCTAGCGGAAAATTAAAAAGAACTCCATCTTCTATAACACATCTTCTTGTAATGTGGCTTCTTAAAAGCCAAAAAATTGATCCTTTATTCACCATACCACCTAATTAGCTGATGACAAATTCAAGTATTTTTTTCCGATTAGTCCTTCTTTCACTGCTAGTGCACCCAATTGGGTATAGTCCCCGACTCTTGGATCATTTGAACTCTTTTCAAATAATGCAAGAGTCTACTAGTTGATTCTTCATTATTTTCTACAGTAAGTAATCTCTTCATACCGCTATTCTCGAACTTTCTTTATTAATTCAAAGTCTTAATCAACTACTCTTGCTTCTTTAATGGAGGATCAAGCCATAATACGCTGGTCTTATAGTCCGCCTTTATTTCCATTCCGGTATATGAAACCTTCCGTAATTTTGTATCGGTTCGTCACCACTTTGTGGGCTTTCCCGACCGGTCTTATCTTCATCAATGTCACCATATCTCCGATGTGGACTAGGGTCCCGATCTTTCGAAAGGTTCGGATAACTCTTGATCTGGCGAAGATATGACACACGTCGATCCGGCTCCTGAACAACACGTTTGAACCCCGCAATCGCAGCACCACGTCCTCTATGGTTATCAATGCACGGTTGACCTCGCCAAGAAGGCTAATCCCTGTCTACGAATCAAGAACACAAGCAAGAACAAGAAAGAACGCAACCAAATTTGCAGATGTATGATTAATCTCACGAGTTAGGGTCTCACAAACCGATGAACCGCGAAACCGTCTAAGCAGAATAATCTAAGCTAAACCCAACGCTAACTTGGGTGGCGTCTACTGCTAATAAGGACTTGGGGACGTGCAAAAACCCCCTGGATGCTCCCTTAATGGGCTCAAACGAGATACACGGCCCAAAGCCCAAAAAGGGTGGCGCAGACACCAAAACAGATTCTAAATGACCCACTCTTTCGTTGATCCTCAGCGAATCCAGACCAATATTGACATGAGACCGGATCCACTGGAAAGTTTATGAAATTATCTTTCCATCCATATGTAGAACGTTCAAATCCGACATCGTATGCGATCTGTGCGTCTATTTTAATTTAGACTGTTCCTGGACTCCGAAATAGACTCGAAATCGACTTGATTTGGACCTCCACAATGCCTTGCGCCCTCTTACTGGACCTCGGCGCCTCCATGCCCTCTTCCATTCATAATCCTCTCCTTGATTCCTAATCATAATAAAATCATTAGGTAGCAAACTATTCTCAAAATTATGAAAGGAAAGACTTAGGAACGAGCTCACCTCTAAATTCAATTGTCGAGCGCGAGCTCTAGTGATTGGTCCTTGAATGTTCAGCGAGATGAGTGTCATTTGTATCCAAAGGAGTGATGTCCTCATCATCCTCCACCCTTTTGAATCGGAGTCGTCCTCGACTCAAGCTCATGCTCTTCACCCGGATAAGGCTTCAAATCTGCAATGTTAAAAGTGGAACTAACCCCGAACTCCGGACAACTCAAGTTTATATGCATTATCATTAATCTTTTCAATTATCTTGAAAGGACCAGCAGCTCTAGGCATTAACTTACACTTTCTCAACTTAGAAAACCGATCCTTTCTCAAGTTCAACCATACTAAATCACCAGGTTCTAATTTAACTTGCCTTTTACCCTTACTACTAGCAATCCTATACTTTTCAGTCATCTTTTCAATGTTGTGCTTAGTTGTGTCAAGCATTTTTAAAATAAATTCAGCACGTTCCTTAGCATCAAAGTGAACTCTTTCACTAGTAGGCAAAGCCAAAATATCAATAGGAGCACGGGGATTAAAACCATACACTACCTCAAAAGGACTTACCTTGGTGGTCGAATGTGTTGCACGATTATATGCAAACTCCACATGAGGCAAATATTCCTCCCACATCTTCATATTTGTCTTTAAAATAGCTCTCAACATGGTGCCCAATGTGCGGTTCACTACCTCGGTTTGGCCATCGGTTTGTGGGTGACATGTTGTAGAGAAGGCATACCATGCAAACTAACAATCTCTTTGAAAAAGAGGTCAGCAATATGAATAGCATCATCACTCTTATGACAAGGTATAAAGTGAGCCATCTTAGAAAATCTATCCACCACAACAAAAATACTATCCCTCCCACTCTTAGTCCTAGACAAGTCATAAAACAAAATTCATAGAAATATTCGCCCAAGGTATTGAAGGAACATGAAGAGGCATATACAAACCATGTGGATTCAAGCGAGACTTCGCTTTTTGACAAGTAATGCAGCGAGCCACAAAACGCTCAACATCTCTTCTCAACTGTGGCCAAAAGAAGTGTGTGGCCAACACATCCGCCGTCTTCTTTGCACCAAAATGTCCCATCAATCTGCCTCCATGCGCTTCCCGTAACAACAAAAGATGAACGGAACCAAGCTGGAATGCGAAGGCGGTTAGGTTTGCCATTTTGCATCAAAACACCACCAATGCCAACACCACTAGCATCACATTCAAGTTCAAAAGTCCAATCGAAATCTGGAAGTTGCAGCAGCGGTGCATGTGTAAGCTTGTCCTTCAAAGAGCTAAAGGTCTCTTCTTGTGCTTTGCTCAATTGAAACACGACACCCTTCTTTGTCAACTCATGCAACGGTGCAGCGATAGTGCTGAAATCTTTGACAAAGTGGCGATAGAAACCTGCAAGACCAAGAAAACTTCGAACCTTTGTGATGGTTTGGGGCTGCGGCCAGCTAGCAATAGCGTCAATTTTCTTGTCATGCATCTCTATACCCTATGGAGTAACAACATAGCCAAGAAAAGAAACTCGATCGGTGCAAAAGGTGCACTTCTCAAGGTTACCAAATAAACGTGCATTTCTTAAAGCAGTAAAAATAGCACGTAAATGATCCATATGTTCATGTAAAGACTTGCTGTAAATCAAGATATCATCAAAGTAAACCACCACAAATCGCCCAATAAAAGCCCTCAAAACCTCATTCATTAAGCGCATGAATGTACTAGGTGCATTAGTTAACCCAAAAGGCATTACTAACCACTCATACAATCCGAATTTAGTTTTAAAAGCTATTTTCCATTCATCTCCAAGTTTCATTCTAATTTGGTGGTAACCACTACGCAAATCAATTTTAGTAAAAATTAGAGAACCGCATAACTCATCAAGCATGTCGTCTAGCCTAGGCATAGGATGACGATACCGAATAGTAATATTGTTAATGGTTCTACAATCAACACACATGCGCCAACTACCATCTTTCTTAGGAACCAAAAGTACAGGAACAACACAAGGACTAAGGCTTTCTCGTACATACCCGCGGTCCAAAAGGTCTTGGACTTGTCGCTGAATTTCCTTTGTATCCTCGGGGTTGGTCCTATAAACAGCACAGTTTGGCAAGGTAACTCCCGGAATCAAATCAATTTGATGTTCTATTCCTCTCAAAGGTGGTAATCCGGGAGGAATCTCAGCTGGAAAAATATCCTCAAAATCATGCAAAAGGTTAGTGATAGCAGAAGGCAAAGAGATAGCAATATCATTAAAGGAATACAAGGCTTGTTTGCATATCAAGTCATAAAAAATACCATCATTAGAAATTTCAGCAAGGTCTGATTTTGTAGCAAGCATAGCAAACTGAAACAAGCTGGTTGATGGTGTTAAACTCCTTATAATCAACAATGTCCTGTATATCACGTCTCAAACCAGAATAAAAACGAACAATAGAGCTCTCATTATCCATTACTATCATGCAACGTTGCAAACCCTTTTGAAGCTCACCATAATAGTCCTGCACAGATTTATCCCCCTGTTCTAAGCGCTGAAGTTTTTTTTTGCATAAATCTCTATAATAAGAAGGAGGGACAAAACGATCACGCATAGATTCCTTAAGTTGAGGCCAAGTTACAGGAATGTTATCAACAGTTAGAGAATTCCACCAAATGATAGCAAAATCTTTAAATTCACTAGTGGCTTGCCTAACTCTATGCTGCTCAGGAACTAGGTGGCCACTAAATTTTTGCTCTAATGTCATCTCCCAATCAAGGTAACCCTCCGCATCATATTGCCCCGGAAAAGGTGGAATGGTAAACTTAATCTTAGCATAAGGATCATCGAGGGCTCGATTGTTGTTACCTTGTTGTGGATGGTGGCCTCCCATACCTTGGGTGTTCTGTTGTAGACGTCGGTGAAGCCTTTGTGCTCGTGTAGCTGCGTCATCCATGTCTACATTGGCATCATTCACGGTGTCCGATTCCACCGGCGTTGCTACCAGCCTCATCTTCGTGGATCTTCACACGATTCTCCACCTCGGTCAGCTTGCCGACCAAGGTTGTTGCCACCTCTGCTAGAGTGTTGACCGTGTCTGTCATCTTGGACAACCGCTTATCGATCCTCTCCATCCGACCGCCGAGATTGAGTTTGTTGATGCCGTCGGTAACGGCCTTGTTAACAGCTTTTGTCATCTCCTCACGTGCCCTGTCAAGAACAGATCGAAGCTGCCCTTGACTAACACACTCGTGGAAATATTTAGGGGTGCCAACCTCTGCATCATCTCCTGCCATAGCAAATACCAAAACAGGAACAAACAGTGAAGGTTATCCCTAATAAGTACTACTACTACTACTACTATGGTGGACAGTGGTGACTTTCACAAAAGCAAATGGAACGTCTTACCAAGTTCTTACAAGGGTCTTACCAAGTAAGGCAAAGGATACCTAGAAGGCATGTACCACGATTGCAAGGGTCAAAAACCCGTGATGTACGAAGTAGTATGTGGAGCTAGGAGGGCCAAATATGTGGGTGGAACATAATTCAAAAATAGATAGTAATGTCTGAATAAATGTCCAAAGCTACTTGTCCTTAGTTGCTGGTCTACACGTATCCTAGAACAGTAGTGCGGGCAAAGCAAGGATGACAGGCATAAAGGAAACAAAGTAAAAGGTAACTAGCAAGGAAGAAACAACAACTAGACACAAAAAGAGGCCAAAACCCTGTTTTGTCTTTTACCACTAGTAGAAATCACAATTTTTTCTTTTTTGACATTTTTCCTCCACTCGGAGGCAACAAAATAGGAACCACGCAATGTTTCAGGTCAAAAGAAGGAATGTGACCTACGGATTTTCTCGTAATATGCAGTGGCGACGGGTTTCAAATATTTTCCCTCGAATCGGTGGGCTTAACTATATATTTTATTTTTTTTGAGATTTTTCCTGCCCGACAAAGCGGAGACGAGCGGACAATTTTTAAAAAAATTTGCCTAATTTCGAGTCCGTATACGAAAGTTATGGTCTGTTTGAAGGAAGGGACTCCGAATTAGGGTTTCGGTGGATGGAATTGCAATCGGGTAGGATGTTTTTTGTTTTTGCGATGATTAATGTATGCATTGGAAACATCAGGAGGTCTCGGTCATGGGGTGTTGAGTTCTAGATGAAAAGGGCCCGATCTTTCGAAAGGTTCCGATAAACAATGATTTGGCGGAGGCTTGACACAAATCGATCCGGCTTCCGAACAACACGTTTCGAACCCCGAAATCGTAGCACCACGTCTCCTCTTGTTATCAACCGTGCAAGCACGATTGACCTCGCCAAGAAGGCTAAACCTTGCTCGTGAATCGAAAAACACAAGCAAGAACAAGATAGAAGCAACCAAATTGCAAATATATGATTAAACTCACGAGTTGGGGTCTCACAAACCGACAAAACGACGAAACCGTTCTTGACATAATAATCTAAGCAACACCCAACCCTAACATGGGTGGCGACGGCTGCTAACAAGGACTCGGGGACGTGCAAGAACCCCCTGGATGCTCCGCTAATGGGCTCAAACGAGATACACGGCCCAAAGGCCAAAAACGGTGACGCAACACCAAAACAGATTCCGGATGACCCACTATTTCGATGAATCCCGACGACTTCGGACGAATTTTGACATGGGACCGGATCCACCTGGAAAGTTTATGAAATTATCCATCCATACGTAGAACGTCCAAATCCGACATCGTATGCGATCCGTGCGTCTATTTTAATTCGGACTATTCTTGGACTCCGAAACAGACTCGAAGTCGACTTGATTTGGGCCTCCATAATGCCTTGTACCATCTTGCTGGACATCCACGCCTCCAAGCCCTCTTCCATTCATATTATGGTCCTCTCCTTGATTCCTAATCATAATAAAATCATTAGGTAGCAAACTATTCTCAAAATTATGAAAGGAAAGACTTTAGAACCAGCCCACCTCTAAATTTAATTGTCGGGCGTGAGCTCTAGTGATTGGTCCTTGAATGTTCGAGGAGTGTCACTTGTATCCAAGGAGTGATGTCCTCATCACGAGTTACAATAGTACATTCATTCATAGAAGCTAGAATATATACATCATGGTATAATACAACCAAGTTTTCAAAATACAAACAGTTATGCAGCGGAAATTTAATACAACAAAAGAGCTTAAAGAAACTAACAAATCTTATAGTGGAAGTTATATTACAACATAAGACCTTCTAGAACAACTAACGTGATGTACTCGAGCCCGATGTACACCATGGATCTTCGTGCTTCACTACGACGGTGTGTGTTCCCACTAAAGGGAACCTCCCTCGGGGATCTGCTCGCTCACCCAGGAAACTACCGTGCGAGCCATGGACGTATGACTCGTGACCTCAAAAACACATAGAACGAAGCCCCGAGTATCTAATACTCAAGCAAGACCGACCCGTCAAAAGGCACGCTAAGGTCGACACCTAGGATGCTCGAGCTTTCTAGCCGTGGTTGGACTCGACTTGCGAAAACAGCACTACAAGTTCATCCTTACTTTCAAGTTTTAGCTCAAGATTAACTTTATTATGAACTATTGTTTGCAACCTGCATTTACTGCAATCAAGTTTGCAAGCAAAAGATTATCTTTAACCAGCAACGATCTTTCCCTTCTCTTCACGTTCCTCTTGATTAACTACAATGTGACACGGTGAACAAGCGGTACTCATTATTACGAGGGACAGCGATTCGAATCGATTTCACTAGTTGGGAAAACCCGTTTACACGACGTATATGCACCGCATTGGTCGTATACGACAACCTTTAGTTTCCCATCCGCCCGAGAACCTAGGGACCCCACGTGATACCCGTCTTGGACGTTATCCGTGAGCGACCACCCATTCCTCTCCCTTTGAGACATAAGGCCTGGCCTCATTCTCCACCCAATTAGGGGATGGGCTACGTCCAACCACTAGGGCAATTAGGTTACATCGGCATCCTAGCCCCATAAACACCAGTATGTAAATCGGTACATTCAATACTTGCTCAGTAGGGCCAACAACGGTACGGTACTTGATCGACACGGACGGGGCTACCACCTTGCAAGACCTCGTCTTTGCCCTTTCTCTTACGGGACCCGTCCGGTCTCAATTTCATCTTCATCTTCAACTTCAACTTCAACAACATCAACCAACTTAAAGCCTCAATGCTTTAAGATCAGACCGTATAAGCTTGCGAGTAGCGCTCGGCGCCACTCGACTTCTACCTATGAAATATGCGTAGCAACTATCGAGCTACAAAAACCAACATGGAATGAAATGTAACATAGGAATCCTACTCATCCATATAGGGTGTCAAGCAATCCCTAACACCTAGTGCACAAGCATGACTCAACCGACTATGAGAAAAGAAAGACATTTAAGAACATAGGTGGGATGCACCGGGCTTGCCTTATTATGCATCAAAGTTAGGTTTTTTTGATGCGGCGTTAGTGTCGATAACTACTAATTGATTCACCTTTGCTGCTGGACGAACGGCTTAACGATTAGTATCCTTAGTGCAGTTGACTTCGACGATCACCTCTTCGCGATCCTTGACTTGTCTGTCGGACCACGTTGTGCTCTACGATGATGAACGATACATCACAAGTGACAAATGCATCGACGATCGATGGTTAGTAGCTTAAGTCTATACTACGAGTGACATTAAATAACGACATGGAATGATGCATAAAATGACGATGTGGATTACATGAAATCATAAAGGAATATGCTTATTTATGGAAAATAAAAATAACACAAACTTTCGTCTCACAGTATCTCTTTTATTAAAGAAAACGATTTCTTAAAATCAAACCCTAATTAGCATAAAATAGCTAATTATTTTAAATACACAAGGCAAGGAAATTAATTTTAGAAAAGCTACGAAATTCAGGAACAGAACAATATATTTTGAATTAACTATAAAATAGAGCATAATTTTATGAATCCAATACAATTTGTTCACATTTTTCTCAATTTCTTATGAATTTTTCAAGTTTGAAACAATTCGACAATGAGAAAAAAATGACAAAACGGTAAACAGAGGCCATTGGGCCAAAGCAGCCGTGGCCGAGGCGGGGCGGCCCATGTGCGCACTTGGCCTAGGGAGGAGGTTAGGGCGCGACGGCCATGGCGGCGGTGGCTAGAGCTCGGTGGCGGTCGCGCCGGAGTTGGTCAAATGGCGTCCAACCTCGATGGAAACACTCCTATACGCTCAACAGAACATGATGTACAAGATGGTCGGGTTATCCTCGCCGGAGGATGAACGGACACATTTCGGCGGCGCGAGGCAGGCTGATGAGGACATCCCTCCATTGTCGGATATTGAGCAAGGCCGTCCACTTCACAACTACACTTACGAGAAGCCAATGACCCGGCCAAAGCCAAACAAATACAACATGAGGTGAATCTTTTCCTTAATGATTGTGAACTTGAATTTCATAAGAATCATGTACTGCCTAATGGAAGTACATTACTTGTTCTCAGTGTTTGAATCACAAGACAAAGGCACAGGTTGAGCACTTGAAGGCAAAGAGACCCAATGGAGCAAATTCAAGTTGATGTGTTAATGCATAGATTTTGACTTCCATCTTCGCGGCGAATTCTGTACCATCCTGATTGGAGCAACCCCAAGTATTATAGATGGACAGAAAGCTCTTGAAGTCTACTTTCATATGCAACAAACGGTGCATCCATTGGACTCGTGAGTAGAGAGTTATGCTCATTTTAGTGGAGACTGCTATAGACCCTTTGTATCGCGTTGTGTTCCTTTTTGCCGGTTTGGGCTTGTCCGATCTCGAACAAAAAGGAACAAACTCGCAGCAGACTTAGCATTTTCGTGTCGGGCCTGTTTGGAAAGGCCTAAACCCAGCTAGGAGGGGTGTTCCTAGTATAAATAGCACTTGTACACCTGCTGGAAACCCTAACCACGAATTGAACTCAGAAAAATAGAGAAGCCAAGTGCTCTTATCCTTAGGGTTGTGCCATTGTTGCCCCCTTGAGGATTGGGAGTTTTCTCTACCATTTGTTCTTGTGTTTCCTTGTGATTTGCAAGAGCTTTGCCTCACCTTTGCGTGGTTCGGGTAGGCATCGACCAAAGCGTGTGGTTGGGCGAAATCTTTTGTCACGAGTGGCTGTTCTAGCAGCTGTTGGTGCCATCGGTTCGTCAGGTTGCACGGGTCAAGTTATCCCTCGATCCTACGACGAGAAGATCGGGCAAGCCCCCGCATCATCTTGGCATCAGAGCTACGGTTTCCTCCGTAGGATGTTTACCCCTGTTATCCCTAGTTTCCTCTTTGTTTTCCCCTTTGTTTGCTGTCCTAAACTGAAAATCCCAAAAATTTCTACATCCCACAACCCGATCTGAAATTTCAGTGAGTTTTGTTAAGTTCTAGTCCAATAGATCGAGTTTGGTTGCTGAATCTTTGTGTTCCCCTTTGTATTCCGCCTCTGATTTGTTTTCCCCATTTGTTCTCCATCAAGATTTGTGTTTTTCCCTTCGTTTTTGTGTTCTTGGTCGAGTCCATTTTCAGCCCGAAACATTTTCGCGGCCAGATCTGAAATTTGGACACCACACACCAAAACATGCATAACTTTTGCATATGAAATCCGTTTTTGGTGTGCTTTAGCTCGTTGGAAAGCTGGTTTCAAGGCCTATCAGAATATTAGGTGCCTGCGTTGTGAATCTATGCAATTTGTTACTGATTTATGCACGAAAAGCTTCAGTTACCACTGCTTTTGAAATTTCAGATTGCTGAAACTGAACTTTACTTTGAGTGGCATTCAGTAAAATTCAGTAGTGAACCATCATACTATCCTTTGTGAAAACTTTGAACCTATTGAGACCAGTTGTAGGTTATTGCTTGGGCTTTGCATGTTGATGAAACTGAAAGTTACTTCGAATATATATATTGCATTGTAAAATTCTCTAGTGTGCTGATTTCAGTAGCAAAAAGAACAAAAAAAAAGAGAAAAGAGAACAAGAAACAGAGAAAAAAAAGAGGATCAAGTGCTGAGATCACCACATTGAGTGTACTTCTGTATTGTTCAGTCTCATAAAGTCATCATTTGTGCAAATCTTGTAGCCCCATCTTTTATGTAAGCAATCAGCTAGCGTCTCTCCATAACTTGTGTAGCATTTGAGCTTTGTTTTTGATTGAAATTTTCAGTTAGCTCTTTTCCTTGGCTGCAACAAGTTCCCCCATCTTGTGTGTGAGTTGCTAAACACATTTTCTATATACATTGTCTTGCATTTCAGCAACTCGACTTTGTTATCTTGGTTGGATTTTTACTTAACTTTACAATAGCTTGAAGTTTCAGATTGCATACCACATATATAACCTTCCAAGCTCCACATATAAGCCTATGTTTATGATGCATTGTGACTTTGATTTCGCTTGATCTATCACCTTTGTCGTGCCTACTACCACCAAGGTTTGTGCAGCTCGCAAATTTCAGCAAGGACGCATAAGAACAAACGTGGTAAGAGAAGGTGAGATTGAGTGATTTCCACAACATACACAATTTGGATTTGTCTTGTGTTTTCTACTAATCATGGCAGGAGAAAGTGGAGAGCAACAACCAACTTATGTTACACAAGATCAACTGAAGAAGTTAGTGGAAGACTTCAATAAACAGCTAAATGACAACATGACCAACATCCAAGCCACAATGGTTGCTGAAGTGGTGAAGGCTATGAAAGAAGGTGGCGCCACGGGTGTACATGATGAAGAGCTGAATGAGACCGATGAGGAGTTGGCCGCTCGGCTACAGCGGCAAGAGCAAGCAAATCTGAACACCCATGTGCATGGTCGTGGTGGTGGTGCCTTTGGCCAAGGAGGAGGCCGTGGGTGTGGACGTGGTGCTGCACCTGAAACTGACCCAGAAGATACATTTAGGTTGCACCGCAATGATAATTTTCAGCGTCGAAACCGCAATGACCATGATCAGCGCAATGAAGAGAAGTTTGGGAAGCTAAAATTCAGCATGCCCAAATTTGAAGGCACATCTGATCCTGATGCATATCTCACATGGGAGTTGAAGGTTGATAAAATCTTCCGTGTGCATAATTATTCAGAGGAGAAGAAAGTGCATATGGCTGCACTTGACTTTGATGGATATGCTCTCATTTGGTGGGAACAAATTCAGAACCAAAGAGAGGAGAATGGTGAATTACCAGTGGCAACATGGGCTGAGATGAAAAGGGAAATGCGAGCACGTTTTGTTCCAAAACACTATAAACGTGATCTCTTTGACAAGCTGCAGAATTTAAAGCAAGGAAGCAAGTCCGTGGAAGAGTACTACAAAGAGATGGAGCAAGCCATGATTAGGGCTCGTGTGCATGAAGATGAAGAGCAGTCCATGGCACGTTTTCTCTCCGGCCTTAACAAGCCAATCAAACGTGTGGTGGAATTTCAGACCTACAACACTGTTGTGGACCTAGTGCATATTGCACAAAAGGCTGAAAGACAATTGCAAGAAGATGCTAGACCAAGCAAACCATCCACATTCAGCTCAAGAGCCTCATCAAGTGCTCCAAAAACAGCAAGGTTTGATTTGGGACGAGGTATATTTTCACCCGGTTCAAATTCTAACTCCAATGCTCGTTCTGCTACTGCTGAAAAATCTGCTGCATCACCCCATGCTGGAAAATCTGCTCACTCAACACCATCAAAGTCCGATGTTGCAGCGGGTTCCACCTCTAGGAGTAGTGGAATTCAATGTTTTAAGTGCTTGGGCAGAGGTCATGTGATCAAGGACTGTCCAAACAATCGAGTTGTGATTGTTACTGAAGGTGGAGAATATGATTCAGCTAGTGAAGATGAGTGTGAACTCCCAGCTGAAAATGACAAGTGTGATGATGCTCAAGAAACAAGCCATGATGACTATGAGGACTGTCCTTTTGAGGCCGGTAACATAATTGTTGTCACCAAAGCATTGAGTGTTCAGATCAAAGATGAAGAACAAGCGCAGAAATATAACTTATTCCAAACTCAAGCTAAGGTGGACAACAAGCTGGTCAAGTTGATCATTGATGGTGGCAGCTGCCACAACCTTGCTAGCAAAGAAATGTGTGACAAATTGGGGCTGACCACGATCAAACACCCTCACCCATATCATGTCCAATGGTTCAACGAAAGTGGAGATGTCAAGGTGCAATATATGGTGAGAGTCACTTTCAGCATACATGATTACACCGACACCGTTGAATGTGATGTTGTGCCCATGACTGTTAGTCACTTGCTGTTGGGAAGGCCATGGCAATTTGATAGGCGAGCTTTACATGATGGATATGATAACACCTATGCCTTCAAATGGCAAGGTAAAGGTGTTAAGCTACTGCCCATGACACCCACTCAAATTATTGCAGCAAACATGCAAAAGAAACTGAGTGAGAATGAGAGAGAAAAGAAAAACACTAGTGCTGTCCAAAAATCAGTGAGTGAGCGCCATAAGCACAACATGAGTGGTAAAAGAGAGGGTGAGAGAAAAAGAATGGTTATGGTAGCCACAAAATCTGAAGTGAAGGAAATGAGTGACAATCCCCATATGATGCATTTTGTGCTGCTGTACAAAGATGCAATTCTTTCCACTAATGATGTGACCTCTCTTCCTAGTGTTGTTGCTAATGTGTTGCAGGACTTTAGTGATGTTTTTCCCGAGGAGGTGCCTGCTGGTCTACCTCCACTACGCGGTATTGAGCATCAAATCGACCTCATCCCTGGTGCCTCGCTTCCAAACCGGCCACCATACCGCACCAACCCGGAAGAGACAAAGGAGATTCAACGACAAGTGCAAGAACTACTTGACAAAGGGTATGTGCGTGAAAGTCTTAGCCCTTGTGCTGTCCCTGTTATTCTTGTTCCTAAGAAAGATGGTACATGGAGAATGTGTGTTGATTGTAGGGCTATTAACAATATCACTATTCGATATCGTCATCCTATTCCTAGGCTTGATGACATGCTTGATGAACTTAGTGGTGCTGTTATATTCTCTAAAATTGACCTACGTAGTGGGTACCATCAGATTAGGATGAAGGAAGGAGATGAATGGAAAACAGCTTTCAAAACAAAATTTGGCTTGTATGAGTGGTTAGTAATGCCTTTTGGTTTGACTAACGCACCCAACACTTTTATGCGCTTAATGAATCATGTTTTGAGGGCTTTCATTGGAAAATTTGTTGTGGTTTATTTTGATGATATCTTGATATACAGCCGTACCATGAAAGAACATGTTGAGCATATAAAAATGGTTTTGGAGGTGCTTAGAACTGAAAGGTTGTATGCTAACATGGAAAAGTGCACCTTTTGCACCGACAAAGTTGTGTTTTTGGGCTTTGTTGTTTCAGGACAGGGAGTAGAAGTGGATGAATCAAAAGTTGAGGCTATCAAGAATTGGCCCACCCCTGTCAACGTGAGCCAAGTGAGAAGCTTTCATGGCCTTGCTGGTTTCTACCGGCGCTTTGTGAAGAATTTCAGCACCATTGCAGCCCCGTTAAATGAGCTAACAAAGAAGGGTGTTGAATTTGTGTGGGGTAAGTCACAAGAAGCTGCTTTTCAAGAGCTAAAGAATTGTTTGACTTCAGCCCCATTGCTTGCTTTACCTGATTTTCAGAAATCATTTGAGATAGAATGTGATGCTAGTGGGATAGGCATAGGAGGTGTCTTGATGCAAGATGGCAAGCCCATAGCTTATTTTAGTGAGAAACTTGGTGGTGCTCAACTGAATTATCCTGTTTATGATAAAGAATTGTATGCTCTAGTTCGTGTGCTTGAAACTTGGCAACATTACCTATGGCCTAAAGAATTTATCATTCATTCTGATCATGAGGCTTTAAAATACTTGAAAGGTCAAGCAAAACTGAACCGTAGGCATGCAAAGTGGGTTGAGTTCATTGAGTCTTTTCCCTATATTGTCAAGTACAAGAAAGGGAAGGAAAATGTTGTTGCTGATGCTTTATCTAGAAAAAGTGTTTTGCTTAATCAATTGCAGGTCAAGGTTCCAGGATTAGAAAATATAAAGGAGCTATATGCCACTGACCTTGTTTTTGTAGAACCATACTTGAAGTGTCAAGAAGGGAAAGGATGGGACAAGTACCATTTGCATGATGGGTTCTTGTTCCGAGCTAACAAATTGTGTGTTCCAGATTCGTCCATTCGTTTGCTCTTATTGCAGGAATCACACATGGGAGGATTGATGGGTCACTTTGGTAGAGAAAAGACTTACATGATGTTGAGTGATCACTTCTACTGGCCTAAGATGAGGCATGATGTGGAGAGGATGGTGCAGCGGTGCGTCACTTGCCATAAGGCCAAATCAAAACTGAACCCCCACGGTTTGTATACTCCACTCCCCACTCCAAATGCACCTTGGGAAGACATAAGCATGGATTTTGTTTTAGGCTTACCTAGGACTAAGAAGGGGAGGGATTCAGTTTTTGTTGTAGTGGATAGGTTCTCAAAAATGGCACATTTTATTCCCTGTCATAAGAGCGACGATGCGTCGCATGTAGCTGACTTGTTTTTCAGGGAAATTGTGAGACTACATGGCGTGCCTAGAACCATTGTTTCAGATCGTGATGTGAAATTCATGAGCTATTTTTGGAAGACTTTGTGGGCCAAACTTGGGACAAAGTTGTTGTTCTCAACAACTTGTCACCCACAAACTGATGGATAGACGGAGGTGGTGAACCGCACATTGTCCATGCTGCTACGGACAATGATCAAGAAGAATCTCAAGGAGTGGGAGGACTGCTTGCCCCATGTTGAGTTTGCATACAATAGGGCAGTCCACTCGACAACACAAATGTGCCCATTTGAAGTTGTGTATGGTTTCAAACCAATAACACCACTTGACTTGCTGCCACTTCCACTTCAAGAGCGTGCAAATATGGAGGCCTCCAAGAGGGCTGATTATGTGAAGCAAATCCACAAGAAGACCAAGCAAGAGATCGAGAAGAAGTCAAGATACTATGCTGCAAAGGCAAACAAGAATCGCAAGAAGATGATCTTTGAGCCTGGTGATTATGTTTGGGTCCATCTTCGGAAAGACAGATTTCCGGAGAAACGCAAGTCCAAGTTGCTGCCTCGAGGTGATGGCCCATTCAAGGTTCTTGATAGAATAAATGACAATGCATACAAGATTGAGCTTCCGGGAGATGAATATGCAGCGAGCAACACCTTCAATGTTGCTGACTTGTCTCCGTACCACGGTCATGAGCAATCAGAGTCGAGGTCGACTCTTTTTGAAGAAGGGGAGGATGATGAGGACATCCCTCCATTGTCAGATATTGAGCAAGGCCGTCCACTTCACAACTACACTTACGAGAAGCCAATGACCCGGGCCAAAGCCAAACAAATACAACATGAGGTGAATCTTTTCCTTAATGATTGTGAACTTGAATTTCATAAGAATCATGTACTGCCTAATGGAAGTACATTACTTGTTCTCAGGTTTGAATCACAAGACAAAGGCACGGGTTGAGCACTTGAAGGCAAAGAGACCCAATGGAGCAAATTCAAGTTGATGTGTTAATCCACAGATTTTGACTTCCATCTTCGCGGCGAATTCTGTACCATCCTGATTGGAGCAACCCCAAGTAATATAGATGGACAGAAAGCTCTTGAAGTTTACTTTCATATGCAACAAACGGTGCATCCATTGGACTCGTGAGTAGAGAGTTATGCTCATTTTAGTGAAGACTGCTACAGACCCTTTGTATCGCGTTGTGTTCCTTTTTGCTAGTTTGGGCTTGTCCGATCTGAACAAAAAGGAACAAACTCGCAGCAGACTTAGCATTTTCGTGTCGGGACTGTTTGGAAAGGCCCAAACCCAGCTAGGAGGGGTGTTCCTAGTATAAATAGCACTTGTACACCTGCTGGAAACCCTAACCACGAATTGAACTCAGAAAAATAGAGAAGCCAAGTGCTCTTATCCTTAGGGTTGTGCCATTGTTGCCCCCTTGAGGATTGGGAGTTTTCTCTACCATTTGTTCTTGTGTTTCCTTGTGATTTGTAAGAGCTTTGCCTCACCTTTATGTGGTTCAGGTAGGCATCGACCAAAGCGTGTGGTTGGGCAAAATCTTTTGTCACGAGTGGCTGTTCTAGCAGCTGTTGGTGCCATCGGTTCGTCGGGTTGCACGGGTCAAGTTATCCCTCGATCCTACGACGAGAAGATCGGGCAAGCCCCCGCATCACGGGCGAAGGAGAGCTTCGAGCGTGGCGTGTGCTCACCGTGCTTGACCAAAAGACGAACGGTTTTCTCTTGGAGATTCACGGGAACATGGCGAAGCGCCGGCATCGATCTTGTTGAGGTTGAGGGTGGCCGGAACCTAGTGCGCACCGTGAAGGTAGAGGCGACGAGCGCACGGAGTAGAGGAAGAACGACAAAATTGCGTCCAGCCTACACGGGAACCTCGACGGTGAGTGCATTGGGAGATAGAGGAGGCCTTGGCGCACCTCTACGAAGAGAGAAGGGGCAAAACGGCTCACCAGGGAGAGAGGAATTGGAGACGCGGCAGCGGTCAGCGGTGGTGATCGTCCAAGGCAAAACGGCCCCGATCTCGGGCTTCAAGGCAACTCGATGCAAGCCGATGGCACCGGTAGGTGCGGCGCGGGTGGGCGAATCGTTTGGGAGTGGTGGCTCGGTGCGGGGCGGCCGGAGGCGGTTGGACGGCGTGGAGCGAGGAGATGTGACGGTGGTGGTGATGGCTTGAGCCAACGAGAGACGAGAGAGAGAGAGAGAAACGGTTCCCGACTTTATACCGGTGGAGAGAAAAGGGCAACGTGGCTTCTCCAGGCGGGGACGCGCGGCAGAAGCGCCCGCAGTGGCGGCGGCGCCGAGATGGAGAGGAAGAAGAGAGGATGGACGTGGGGCCCGAGCTCGGGAATTTAGCAAAAAGGTCCCCGAGCTCTCACTAAATTAAAACCTTTTTATAATAAAAGTTAAATTTGACAGGGCTTTGAATTGAAATTTTAATTTTCACACATAAAATCATGGCATTGCTTTTACAACAATACGATATAATCCTTATGCCATGAAATGCATATTTATTTCTATTAGGGTTGTTACATAGACCCTCCAGTCCATGAAGATCACGGAAGAAACAAAAAAGCTCAACTAAGAGTCATCCCGAACAGGGCGCTAGAAGCTGCCAAGACCACTCGATCCAATAAAGAAAAATCTGTCGGGGAAGCACATGAGTCCGCCCAGCAGGTTCTACAAGTTAAAGAAGCGAGAAATCAATCGCCTCGTTGAACAAGGAGGCCAGAGCTAACATAGTCTAACACCAATTACAAGGTCAGGTCTATAGACTTGGCTCATAGACATAACTCTCCTTCCCTTTACTCTTCTCATAATCACTTTCATATCCTAGTCTCGTAGTACTTAAATCCCATTTATCCTTCTTTCAGTACTATCAGCGAGCGATAGAAGGGTTATTGATTATCCGAATGGAGGTCGGACCGCTTAGAATGAATGTATAAACCTAGATACCGTACGTTAGGATGTTCCTCGACGCATCCGGGAACATTCAAAATCAATAGTTGCTTACGGTGGTGCTCAAATTGCAGCCACAATCAAGTCCTGGACACCGGTCGAAGAATGTGATTTTAATTTCATCAAGATCGGATCTCACCCGAACCACTTAAGACTGGTTCAATGAGTAAGAAAACTCTCTTATCGGAACCATGACCGATTCGGGACATACCGGTCGATCCAAGCTGGAAACCCACTGAACCAAAAAGCCCCTCTGCCGGCCGTGACCCAAGCTGAATGGAAGCCGCTGAAGCTGTCGAAGCCTCAAGACAAGCTATTGAAGAGATTACGAAGACTTGAACTTCGATGCACTCTCATCATCTTCGGAAGACACAATTGATGACCCGCTGATCGCTAATGCAGAGATCGGTGATACCGGTACTTCTATCGGTCCAAGCACAATAATGTCTATCTTGTAATCGTCATCCTATAAACAATTGTAACATATATGAATGTTTTTAGTTAATTGTTTCATAAAGTTATCCTTTATTATAGTTTCAACATTTTTTCTCGTATGACCAATCTTTATATGTTTTCTCTTTTCTTTCGTATAAGTCTAAGTCCATTCACGCAGACTGCAGCGGTCTGGAATAGTTCATATACGGAAAAATAACTTAAATTTAATAACCGGTCATCGTTGCTTAGAAAATTCACAAATTTAACATTTTGAGTGAACCAATCAAGTCTATAGCCAAAGAACGATGGTTAATTTTAACACAACCTTAGCTATGACACGACCAGCTGGCTCTAATCAGCACTTGGATATAGATCATAGAGGTGGTCTACTTAACAAGATCGTGCCGTATAGAAAACATGACCAGTCTTCAAACTCAAGATCACAAATTTTACTCGACCGCTCCTCAAACAACGAGCCCCTGGCTTGGTATATTAATGTAAAATTAAAATTTCGAGACACAAAACACTATGCATATAAGCAAAACTTAATATACTTTATTATCAAAAAGCTATTACGCACATAGCGGTACGGAAGAGCAAAATATAAAAAACTCAAGTATAAAGGCGACATAGCTAATCAATATTCCACGAATTTGGAATGTCTTCTCCATCCTCGGTCAAAAGCCTATAAGCACCCGGTCCGGAGACCGATTTGACGATGAATGACCCTTCCCGGACTGGTGACAACTTGTGCTTATTTTTGTTAGATTGAATTTTCCTAAGCACCGGCTCACCCGCTTGAATATCCCGGGCTCGAACATTGCGATCATGGTATCTCTGTAACCCTTGCTGATACTCGGCTACTCGAACCAACGCTCGATCTAGTAATTCCTCCACGAGCAATTAACTCCATCCGGCGCTGATCATCATACTCGCTTTTATCATAATTCCGAACTCTAGTGGAAATCATATTCACCCCTGTAGGAAACATTGCCTCCGATCCATATACCGGAGAAAACGAAGAGCGCCTCGTATAAGCAGCTAGCACCGACGTACCCATCCTAGCATACTACACCATAACCAAGGCGACAAGGTAAATTATGGAACAGGGTATGACACAAATATGATTCAAATTAAACCGTAATGCTTTAAATGTAAATTCGGAAAGTAAGAATGTAGGCGCAATGTGCATCAAGGACACTTGCCTGTCTCCTCTTGCTGCTGTCTGCTCAAACTATAGGTCCTGGAGATTCTCGTACCCTTCCACATCTAAAGTCACACCGGAAAAGCACACATACATAGCAAATAAGAAAACGAGTACACCAAACAATGACTACTGTCTATGAAAACAAGTACCATTAAATAGTACTCGTCACTATGAACTCGTGAGCGCAAGAATCACCTAACCTATTTGTAATTACTGAAAATTAAAGGGACCTAATTGTAATTATGGAAAAGTTCAGGGGCCTAATTGAAAAAGTACGGGACAAAAATGTAATTTAGGAAAAACTTAGGGGTGTTTATGCAAAATTGTAGGACCTAAACATAATTATAAAATTACTCGGGGGCTAAAGTGTAAAGTTTACGTTCTTGCGCCCTAACGGGATTAAAACCTAAATATAAATTAATCTAGGGTTGATTATGTAAAAGGGAAGGGATTCTTTATTGAATATCTAAAATGACGGGGGCTTATTTGTTAAACCGCCAAATACCGGTTTGATGTTCTAATCTAGACCGTAGATCTAAAATCCAACGGTCCATGGCAATCTAGCGAGGGTGGCGGCGGCGGACAACGCCGACGAGCGGCGGCGCCATTGGAGCTCGCCGGAGCTTGGCGGAACAGGGGCTACGGTGCCCTATTTTCGATGCGGGGCGACCTACGCGATGCGAGGAGGGAGGCGAAACTCACCGGCTCGTCGCGTGGGGGCGATGAACGGCCGAGGCGGCTCGCGACGGTGACGGGCGGGCGGAGATGAACGGCGGCGTCGCGTGGACTCCTCGGGCCACGTCTTCGCGTCGGACTTCACGGGCGGCTGCGGTAGGTCAACGTGAAGACCGACGCGCGAGTCCACGGGCGACGGGACGGCTCCATGCGGCGTCTCGTCGAGCTTGGGCCGGGCGGCGGTGATGGCGGCGACTAGGGCACGAGAATTGAGGGTTTTTGGGTGGAGAAAGAGGGCACGGGGTGCGATGCTTAAGTAGGGGGTGCGCGAGTGTGACATCCCCTCCGGGACACCCGGGAATCGGAACGGAGGGACACTCGACGAAGCGAGTTACAACAGAAACATCATCTCATACAAGCCGAATATATACATCATGGTATAATACAACCGGGTTTTCGAAAAACAAACATTCTTGTAGCGGAATATAACATTATTGAAGTTTCAACCTCCTACGAGTATTCGGCGGAAGCTTGTTCTATCGTACAACTCAAAGACTTCAAATGAAACAACGTGATGCACCGAGCCCTTCGTACATCACCGTCCTCCCTCTTCACGGCGTGGGGATACGTTCCCACCGAAGGGAACCTCCCTCCGGACATTGCTCCTCTTCGGGGAAGCTGCCATACAAGTCGTGGTAGTACGACTCGTTCCCTGAAAGATAACGAACAAACCCCGAGTATTCTAATACTCGGCAAGACTGACCCGTCAACCTAGCACGCTAAGGCCAACGCCTAGTATGCAAAGGCTTTCCGGCTGTGGGTTTACTCCTTTGCGAAAAACAGCATTAAAGGTTGAGTCCTTACTTTCGGTATTTTAGCTCACGTTATGTTCATTAGCCTTGATGTTTGCAACCTATCACTATTTCAATCAAGTTCTCAATCAAGATAAAATAGATCTTAATCCTTCCAGCTCTCATCTTCATCTTCCATAAAATTTACTACGATGTGACGAGCTAAACAAGCGGTACTCATTACGGCGAGGGACGACGATTCGAATCGATTTTATACCAGTGGCAAAACCCGACTACACGACGTATACGCATCACACCGATCGTATACGACAATCTTTCCCGCTAGCACCTGGCAGCAGACTAGCCATTTGCAACTCCCCGGGAGTATGGCGAAGCCACGACTTCCCTCGTGGTCGACCCATCTCCCTCCCGTGAGACTATCCTCTCACTAACAGCTCGACAAAAGAGAGCTGGCTATGCTACATCTCCGGGGCGATAGGGTACATCAGCTTGTTGGGCCCATGATACCAGCATGTAGTACGGTACGTTCAAACTTGTTCAACTAAGCCGACAACGGTACGGTCCTTGACCAGACACGGACGGGGCTACCACCTTGCAAGTCCTCATCTCCGTCTTGCCCTTTCTCCTATGAGGCCCGTCCGGTCTCAACTTCATTAACACTCTCATCATCTTAGTGTCAACACAATAACCCTTAAAGCCTCCATGCTTTAAGATTTCCTAACCATCTACCGTTGCCACTATGAATTAAGCTTAGCCTCTATTGAGCTACCTGTACCGAGTATAGAATAAACAAACGGAAACCTACCATAATGCAACTAGGGTGTCAACCAATCCCTAACACTTAATGCACAAACATAACTGTACTATGTGATAAAGTAAAATATTTAAAAACATAGGTAGGATGCACCGGGGCTTGCCTTGATTACTGTTCGAAGTTAACTTCCTCGGCGAGTCGGGTCGACGTCGAGATTCCGGCTCTCGATTCGCCCTCGGGTGGAACCTCGATCACTTCGGAACCTAGTCGACCAGACAATGCGTCGCGAATCACAATCATGTATGCATGAATGCTCATGATGGAAGTATGCAAGGATTCATTGATTAAGTCCAAATAGTAATAATTAACAATTAATGCTAAATCACCTTAGTTAATTTAATAAATTAAGGATAAGTATGTTCATTAAGCATTAATTAACAATTAATTATGCTGATTAATAAATGTTTAATCAAGATCATTATTTATTAGTTTTGTTTCCTTAACTGCTTAGATTTAATAATTAATAAATCATTCTGGTTTATTAAGCAATAAATAAATCATTACTTTAAGTGATAAAAGGTTAATAGATTGTGATCACATAAAATAATACAGTTTAAGTTCACTTTTGAAAAATAAATTTCACAATTAATTTCGTCTGCAGTATCTCCTTCATCAAATAAAATTATTTTTCATAATTAAACATTTTATTAACATAAAATAATAACCTTTCTCTAATCAAAAAGAGTGATTAATTACTAATTATAAAATAAATTTACTCAAAATAAATATTTTATTTCACAAATAAATAGATCTCATTTTTCTGAGTCTAACAAAGTTGGTTTGACATTTTTCCGATTTTTATTGAATTTTCTATGAATTTTCGAAAATTTAAATGTGTTCTCGTGCCACACACCGGGCCACGGGGTGGCCACACGGAATCCGTCTGTGGCCACACGCGATCCAGCCGCGTGTGGCCCGCGGTGTGGCGCCACCGCGGCGACCGAGGGACGGCGGCGCGGCCACCGGCGATGGCCGGAGATGGCCTAAAGCTCGCCGCGAGACTACCTAGACGATCTACTTGACGTGGCGGACCTAATGGTGGTGACGCGCTCACATGAGCTTGACCGGAGACGCGCCGGCGGCGAGGTGCGGGCACGACGGAGCTCCGGCCATGGCGCGAGCTCACCCGAAAGCTTAGAAATTGGGGAAAAACATGCTGTGAGCTACTACGAATCATGAGCTAGCTTGACATGATGCGTTAGAAGCTTGAGCACGGCCGAGAGAGGTTGCTCACCGTGAGTGGTGCGGCGGCGGTGAACCGGACTCGGGAAGAACGGCGATTGCACGGTTCTCTGTGGAACAAACTTGGGGATGAGTGAATGGGAGCAGGAAGCAACAAGTTGCGCAACAATAAGAGGAAAAAGAAGGATGAACGGCTCACCGGGGATGGTGAATTTGAGGCCTCGACGGAGGGATGACGATGATGGCCCGATGAGGGAAACGGCTTCGCCTCGACGGAGTAGGACGTCTCGACTCAATTGAAAAGTTGGAGGAGCTCTAGGGGTTGGTTGCGGAGGTCGTGGCGGAGTGGGCTCGGACGGAAGGTGGCTGGGGCGGCCTGGCGGCGGTGCTCCGGAGAGGGCGGGGTGGCGGTGAGGTGTGGAGTGAAATGAGGGAGAGGAAAAGAGAAGAGAGGGCCGGCAGGGTCTTTATCCTCGCCGGAGGCGGCAACGGAGCAAGCAGCTGCGTGTTGCGAAGCTCTCGCGTGGCGGGGTGGCATGGCGGTCGGCCGGGAGGCGGTGCGGAGCGCGGGCGGTGGTGAGACGCGGGAGAGGGAGAGAGGAAGAAGAGAGGCTGGCTCGTAGGCCGAGCCCGGTCATTTTGCAAAAACACCCTTGGCCTTTCGCGTAATTAAAAAGTAACCTTCCCGAGGTCGGAAAAATCTACGAAAATTCAGGGGTGTAAATGAAAGTATTTTAGGCATTTTTCCTATTAAGTCCAGGTTAAAATTCCAAATTATTTTCGGATGAAAAATTCATAGCTAAATTAATAAAAGAAGCTTTGTTTATTTCTTGTAAATATTTTCACAAAGCAAAATCTTTTCAGGACATTTTCATAAATCTTTATTTGTGATAATTAAGCCATAGAAAATGTTAAACATGAATTTTCTTCTCATTTTATTTCTTTTTTAACACTTCCTCTCTTCTTTATCTATTTTGTTATTTTATGTGTTTATTATTAACACAAAATTTGATATCTTCAAAAATGCAACAATGTGATGACATGCTCATGATCACATGAATTGCATTATTTTCCGAGAGTTGTTACAGCGAGTTCGAGTCCGCGGCACGCACGTCAAGGTTGGCTGGATCGGGGTTGAAATCGGCTCCGATTCGCTTTGGGTTGGGGACGGGCTCGCGCGGGCTCGAGGCGGGCTGCGGACAGAGCTGCGGGGGCCGGGCGGGTTAGAGCTGCGGAGTAGGCTGGGTTAGCTGGTGGGCCGCGCGAGAAGCAGAGAGGGAGAGAAAAGGGGAGAGGAGGGGAGTGGGCCGGGAAAGAAACGACCCATGGCCGGGGATTTTTATTTTCTTCTTTTTCTTTTTCTCGTTTCTAGGTTCTAGTTGTAAACTAAAAATGAAACAAATTCTATTCGAGTTTATAAATCAAATTTTCAACCAACAAAAGCCCAGTGCAACTATCAGCATGAATGCAACATAGAATTATATTTATTTTATAAATAATAAAATATTTAATTTTGCTAGGAAATAATTACTCAACCTAGAATAATTTCTAGCATCCTAATAAAATAAATTGAAATTTTATTTTATTGCTAAATTTTGGGTGTTACAGCCTACAGCTACGGAGGTTACCTGAGTGGCAACTCTAGCCCCTACGACCCCCGAGCACCCGAGTTTGGTTGTGGAGACTACACTGATTGCAAGGCTTACAAGGACTCAGCTGCTTTGTCAGGCTCCCAAGAGGACCCTATCGTGGTCAACGACCAGTACATGCCAGACTCTTAGAGGCTGTTAGACTTAGTACTATGCGCATGTACCATGAGTCATGTGATTGCATGTTATGTGCTAAGTACTTGTATCATGTATCATGTTTCATGTATCATGTATCATGTGTTGTATCATGAGTCATGAGTATGTATTATGGGTCATGTACGATGTATCTTGTGTCATGTATTTTCTATCATGTATCATGTATCATATATAATGATCATTGTGTAATATAAGAAATGCATGGTGCTTGTGCGTTTGCTTCTTAAATTGTATCTTTGATTGAGTGCAGTTGTGTGGCTAACAACAGATCATTAATTAACACTAAGGCCATAGATCTAATCCTCTTCCCTTTTTTCGCAAAGGTAATCAGCTCCTCACCTCAACATGGCCAGCCGAAGCCATCACAGTGAAAGCCATGTCGAAACGGATACAAAGTTGGCAGCCAAAGGAATGAACAAAATCCACCACCACCGCCACCTCCGATCACGGTAGGAGAACTTCTATGGACCCAGCTCCAGCTGCTACAAACCACCAACCGCAGACATGCTCCTTCCACGATGGCTGAATTTATGAGGCTTAAGCCACCCACCTATGAAGGAAACCTGGAAGACCCATCGACAACCGATGATTGGCTTAGAGAAATCACCAATAAGCTAAGGATAGTAGGTGCAAGCGGGAAAAGGTAGCTCTAGCTGCACATCAACTAGTTGGACCCGCTGCAGAATGGTGGGACAACTACGGTGATGCCGTGCCCAATATAATTGTAGTTAGCTGGAAGGAATTTCAGCAAGTCTTCGAGAGAATATCATATTCTTGAAGGAATCATGGATATGAAGAATGAGGAATTCAAGAAACTGCACCAAGGTTCTATGATCGTGAACCAGTACCTCAAGAAGTTTACCCAGCTAGCCCGTTATACCCCGGGAGACATAGAGAATGACAAGAAGAAGCAGGAACGCTTCAAGAAAGGCCTATGTGGACCAATCAGGACCCACGCCATAGGAAACATTTACCTGGACTTTAACACCTTGATGAACCGTTGCATACCGATGGAGGAGTCCATCAACATGGAGAACAATGATCGCAAGCGCAAGTTCCAAGAACGTGAAGAAAGGGCTCACGGACAACGCACCGGGAATGCCGAGAGGCTTTCGCCTCATCTCATGATGCAGCTCCACTCTCTCTGGTACCAGCGAGCCACCCGCACCCCGTCAGGCCCCAAGCCGAGTCATGCCCCAACTAAGAAGAGCATCATTATTGTCAATCGGACCCGAACAATGCAAACAAGGATTGTTTCCACCGTGGTGAGTTTACCCATAGGATTGCCATATGCCCCTACAAGAATGTGGGAATCAAGGCCCCGCCACCTCGGCGAGTCAAGCCTACGAGGCTCTGCAGCCCGCAGTGCACCCCCGGGCACTAGATAGCCACGCCCCGCCTAGAGCTAGAGTCATGGAAAGGTGAACCACATTGTTGTTCAGCAAGTCGAAGACGCACCGGATATTGTACTCGATGAGTACCTAGTCAACTCTACCATTTCAATAGTTCTATTTGATTCTAGAGCTTCACATTTGTTCATTTCTTCGAAGTTTCTTCTTAAACATCATATACCCAAAGTTACACTTAAAATACCTCTCATAACTCAATCCCCGGAAAATGTCGATATGGATGTTTAGGGGTAGAAAATCATTTTAAGTGGGGTATACTTTAGAACAGACTTAGTGGTATTAGAAACCCAAGGAGTGAATGTGATACTTGTAATGAACTGGTTAGCCAAACACAAGGGAAACATATCTTGTGAAGACCGTACGGTGACAACCATCAACCACTAAGGAATACTAGTAATCCGCAAACCTCGCAGATTAGGAATCGGGAGTATGTTGTGCCATATAGATACCCCCACCCTAGAGTCGAGTACTCGTAGTGAAAGAATACCCGGACATATTCTCGGAAGAATTATCGGGCATGCCACCAAATCGGGAAATTAAGTTCGTTATTGACTTAGGCCCTGTTTGGAGGAGCGGAAGCTTTCCGCTTCGGGAAATGGAGCGTTTTGGAGAAGGGAAGTGAGCTAGTTTGTAAAAGCTGAGATTTAGACAAGCAAAGTGGTGATGTTGTTTGGCATGCCTAGCTTTTGGTGCCTAGCTCAACAAACACCATGGCAAGAGGGGAACCTAGGGCGATGATGGCGAGCTTGGCTTGGCGACGGTCGTGGTGAGTAGGGTGCCGTTTGATATTGGCTGCGTCCACGGGTCACGAAGACAAGCGGGACAACCACAACGGCCATGGCAACGGTAGAGGAGACCTCGAAGCGGCGCCGAGGTCATCGTGGACTAGTAGATTTGGGGACCCGGGCCTCCTCTATTTCACAAATCGACGACAAATCAATGGCGGAGATGGGGAGCTGGGTGGCTAGATGTGGTGGTGGAAGGAGAGAATCGGATGGCGATGCACCTGGAACAGGTAGCGGCGACAGGCGTGCGGCGCGCAGCAGGATAGAGAAGAGACGAGAGAACAGGAGAAGTGCAGAGAAGCATCCGGAGACTCGCTTTTGCGCTTCACGTGTAACCGGTTGCGGGAAGCGCTTCTCCAGCTTTTTTTGTATAACCGTTTGGGGTAGCTTATGTGGCTTTTGTCGTTTCGGAAACGCAGAAGCGGGAGAAGCTACCCCAAATAGGGGCTTAATCCCCGGATCTAGACCCATTGCCAAGAGACCTTATAGGATGGCAGCTAATGAGTTGGAGGAACTCAAGGAATAGTCAGCTGAGCAGCAGAGCAAAGGATACATACGACCCAGCTCATCCCCATGGGGAGCACCAATTCTCTTTGTAAAGAAGAAAGATGGAAGTATGAGAATGTGTGTGGATTATCGTTCTCTTAATGAAGTGACCATCAAGAATAAGTACCCATCGTCCGAGATCGATGATCCCTTCGATCAACTAAAAGGAGTCAAACACTTCTCTAAGATTGACCTTAGATCTAGATATTATCGGTTGAAAATCGGAGAAGAAGACATCATGAAGAGAGCCTTTGTCATCGGATATGGTAAGTTTGAATTCACGGTGATGCCATTTGGATTGACAAATGCCCTGACCTACTTCATGAATCGATGAACAAAGTATTCATGAAAGAGTTAGACAAGTTTGTAGTAGTATTCAAAGATGACATACTCATCTACTCCAAAAGCATAGAAGAGCATGAGAGGACTTTGAGAATAGTAAGGGATCGCCTCATGAGCCATCAATTGTATGCCAAATTCAGCAAGTGTGAATTCCGGCTAAAAGAAGTTGGATTCTTATGTGACACCCCTACCTTGCAAAGCAAGAGGGATTGTCGAACAGGATCGTATCGGGAGACATTCGACGAAGCGAACGTACATCGCACATACATTAACGATACATTTACCATTTACATAACAATATTAAGTGCGCGAGTAGCAACTTCTGCAGTTGATAAAGTAGTTATTACAATCCATATACTTAAAATTCGGGTTACAATACCATAGAGTGCGAATTCAAGTGTACATTACTTAATGAACATTGTTGCGGAAGCGTAAACATCTCGACGATACATATATACAACTTAGATAGGAGGACCACACCAGCCCATACGGCGTGGCCTCACTCTTGATTCGGTGAAGCGGGAATCCACTCCACGGTCCACTCCCGAGGTTCCTCACCTTGACGCACAAACTTCCCGCAGCAATCACAGTAATCGGGCTGCGAGATTCCTGAAATGAATTTAAACGCAAACCCGAGTATCTAATATACTCCGCAAGGCTTACCCGTCAAAAATGGTTCTAGGAACCGACACTAGTATGCGGGGGCTTGACCTGACTTGCTGAAATTTGCGAAAACAACAACTAGATAATATAAACCTTTCATGTTTTAGCCAATTTAAAAGGGTGGAAACATAAACATAAATTTAGTGAGCAATTCTAACAGACATGGTTGCAATACATAATTTATTTCTATAAAAACAGCAAGCTTCATTTACATCTTATCTTTATTACTACGAAGCAATCTGCTCGAGACAAGTGGTACTCATCACCGCGAGGGACGGCAATATATATCGATTTACATCCTGCAGGGGAAACCCAAATGCACGACATACACATCATTTAAGAACACGTATGGCCACCTTTCACAAGATTATCATAGATATGAGCCGGATCCGCCCTCCGAGTGTGCATTCCACATGCAACCATAGTAGCGTCGGGTCCAAGGGTAATAACACACCCTCCGTCTACTCACAAACCCGTGCATCCACCGTGACCAACACTTTGCACAAAGGGTGGAGTGACCGTCCAACACTACGACTCTCAAGTTACATCGGTTTACCAACTCCCATACGAAGGTATGCATTTGGTACACAACCCAATACTTGCTCGCGGAGTCACAACGAACGGTCATTGACCGACACGTACGGGGTTATGGTCGCACAAGGGCCAACCTTGTCACCACATCCTACACATGCACTTCCCCGTATGGTCTCCAATTTGTTCCTGTGAGAGTAACCATAATTCATTCCTAGACCGGGTGATCTCCAAATCACTCGGTATTGCTACCGATGAATTTTGTTAAGCATAGCATCCAGCGATCAGGATTATACCTATCCAAAACCACGGGAACAGGGATCTAATGCAACTAGGTTCCGATCAACTCCTGAACGTAAATGCACGAGTACATACTGTCGTATACTTGCCTTATAGGTATACGAGATGATGAAGGAATGGATACGCAGAGACATGGTGACAAATTAAGGAAGATAAAGATGGTGGCGATAGGCAACGGACTGGTCCTTGACCGGTCCGGGATAACGAAGATCCCGAATACTGGTATGGAATCAAGGCGGACATTAAGACCGGTATACAATGACTTGAGGAGCAAGTTATTGAGCAATTCAGTAGTCCGATTAGGACTCTGAATCAATAAAGAAAGTTAGAAATAGAACTCCATATATGTAATTCATGTAATCGATTAGGACTCGCATGTAACCCCGGCTCCCTCGGATATATAAGGCGGAGCGGGGACCCCCGAAAACTCTCTCGAGATCTTGCAATTAGCAAATCGCTAAAGGCAATACATAACATACGGGACATAGGGTATTACTCTCGATCCGAGGGGCTCGAACCTGTCTAAAATCGCGTTTTCCTGTGTGTTACGTGTGTTGCACCATTGAATTCCACGCTCGTGAGGGACCGGGTAGTACTAGTGCCGAGTTTAAGACTCGACATTTGGCGCGCCGGTAGGGGTCCCGGCGAGTTCCTAGCGAGTTCGATGGCCTCTTCGTTCGTCGTCGACTTCGAGCCCGGCTTCAAGATCCGCTTCGGGTCCCTTGACTTTGAAGCCGATTCGGTCGGAAAACTACTTTTGATGAATCCGACTCGTTGTCGGGCCGCAGCTTCGAAGCGTGATCACCTGCCACGATTGACATCCTAGGCTCGGAACTTGGCGGATCCGACGTAGCTTTAGCGCGAACAATCGGATCGCACGCATCTCGGATTGAAGTTCAATCTATAGAGATGAGCCGCTCTAGCTAGTTCATTGATGACTTTGAAGAAGAACGTCCAGCCTTCTTCCAAGTGTTCATGACGAGACCGATCATTCGCCAACTTACTCATGAGGAAGCTGCTGAGGAAGAAGCAAGGCTGGCGAGAGAAGAATCCGATCGTCGGCACGGTGAAGAAGAAGAAGCGGACGGAGATGAACAACCTCCACAACCTTCGGTTGAAAATCCGCGCGCGAGTGCTGCTGATCAGGTCGGAGGAAGCGTTCCCGCGATCGCTCCCCTAGCCACGGGCCCGTTGCCGGACCGGTCTGGAGATATGGAAGAAGCATCCTCGGGATATAACAGCCGACGTGGGTGTCGTAGTGGAAGGCGACATCGTTCTTCGAGCGAGCTTTGGATTTGAGCTCCATGGAAGTGGAATTAAACGGCGCTCGGGTCTTCACGTCGCCGGTTCACAATATTGTGGGAGTGAAACAAATCCTCGAAACAATACCGGAAGAAGTCTTCAATGCGACGCCGGGGTTGCAGCGCGCCTCGAATTTTGTAGATGCGGTCGCTCTACAAACAAACCAACTCGTCCATGACAGGTCGGAATCTTCAAGCCGCTCGCGTTCTCGCTCGGAACGGCCTATGAGAGCTCGGTCCGAAGGAGCTTCTTCCGGAGGAAGGCTTGGGCCTCGGCACACCCCGATTGCGGACGCACATGAACGAGCTCCGGACCAGGATTTGCGTGTACCGCTTAATGGCAACCGGGATGCTCGTAATGTCCTCATCGATCGCCATGCGAGAGAGAACGGAGGAACGTCAGAGACATGAAGAAGATGAGAGACATCGCACCGGTCATGTGGATGATCGTCCGCGGGACCCTGCCCGCCTCGCCCGCACGTGGACCGGTTCGCCTCGGCGTGGACCGGCTGCTCGGCGCCGCCCCCGGTGGAAATCCTCCGCGCAATGACCAGCGAGGGCATGGTAGTCGACATGCTCATCGGGATGACCGGCCGAGACGAGATAATCGCCTTGATAACAGGGGTCGAAGAGAACGCGACGACGAGGGACGAGAGACGGGGAGCCTCGACATGACGCTAATGATCGCCGGGCGGCGCCTGCGCCTCCGCCTCCGCCTCCGCCCCCTCCTTCGCAGGCCGCACAACCGGCTAACAATGATCATCGGGATGGACCAGGAGATAGGTATCAAGATGATCGTTATTATGACTACTCGATGATGATAGAGATCGAAATTACCGGCATTACCCTCGCCGACGATCCCCTTCACCGGTCTGGACCGGTCCGGAGGACGATGAATACTCCGTGATTCCCGCTTTTACGCGAGATTTACGCATTTGAAAATACCCTAGGGGATTTAAGCCTGGGGCCATTGATAAGTATGATGGTAAAGCACCTCCTGCCGAGTGGCTACGCATGTACACCACCGCCATCCGCTGAGCAGGAGGAGATACGTTTGTGCTAGCTAATTACCTCCCCATGTGCATGGAGCAGGCTGGACGCTTATGGTTGCAGTCCCTACCCGAGAAATCTATTTCTTCTTGGGGCGATCTCACCAAAAAGTTCGTAGAGAATTTCCAAGCGACTTGTGAGAAGCCAGGAAATTACTTCGACCTCAACAGTCGAAGCAGAAGCTCGACGAGACCCTCACCGACTTCAGCAGGTGATTGCTGCGTTTCAAGTCGGCGTCCGGAGTGAAGCTTTGATTCACAAGATTGGAAGGCGAAATCGGAACCTTACCATGACGGCGTCGAGTGCTTCAAGATAGCAGACGACTATGCTACCGGTGAATCGAACGTGGTCAATTTGCGCGAGAACAAAGGGAAGGAACCGAAGCATGATCAAGGCAACCGGTCTGGATCCAAGAACAACAACAAGCGCAAGGCTGATCACCTTGTTGCAGCTGTCGACCGGTCTCATGGAGGAGACCGGCCGCCACCTCCCAAGAGAGGTCCGAGAGAACGATTGTCATTCGAAACACTTCTAGACGGCCCTTGTATGATTCATAATGGGAATCATAAAGCCAAGGAGTGCTTCCTGTTAAGGCCTTTCGCCCGGTTCGCCTTAAAGGTCGCACCCCGATCTGCTCATCGGAATCGAGAGAGATGACAAGGGCAAGGACAAAGAACACAATGACAATGGGGATGATGAAGGTTTCCGAGGAACCGGCTCGAGAGGTGAACATGATTTTTGGAGGACCGGACGCTTACGAATCAAAGAGAAAGCAAAAGTTGGCGTTTCGAGAGGTTAATGCCGTCGCTCCTGCTACACCCGAGTACTTACGATGGTCCGAAGTGCCCATTACCTTCAGCAGAGCCGATCATCCTGAGGCGTTGCCAAAAGCTGGCAGATATCCGCTCATCTTGGCCCCCATTGTTCACAAGGTGCGGTTGAAGAGAACCTTCATTGATGGCGGGAGTTGCCTGGATATCTTGTTCACCAAAACTCGCGCGAGCTTGGCCTTTCCGTAGCTGATTTGGAGCACGGTGTCTCACCGTTTCATGGTATAATACCCGAGCGGAATAGCTATCCTTTGGGGCAGATTTCTCTGCCGGTGATCTTTGGGACGAAGGAGAACTACGGGAGGGAGAATATTATCTTCCAGGTGGCGGATATTGATTCAGCGTATCATGCGATACTTGGAAGGCCGGCTTTGGCAAAGTTTATGGCCATTCCAAATTACCGGTACTTGATGTTGAAGATGCCAGGGCCAAATGGAGTTTTGTCGTTTCGAGGCGACATCAAGACCGCTTACGCTTGTGAAGTACATAGCACCGAGTTGGCCTCTCGGACCAATTCGGAGGATGAACGTCGAGAAATCGGAGAAGCGATTGAAGCTCTAGAAGTCCGGGCAAGACCGGAGGATGAAGTCCCGATCAAGAAGGTTGCAAAGGAGAAATTGAAGGCCGATGCGGTGGTTTCCAAAACTATTCAGCTTGATGAGTCGGACCCCTCCAAGGTCACCCATATAGAGGCTGACTTGGAGGATAAATAGGAAAGCGCGCTCATTCTTTTCCTCCAGGAAAATAGGGATATCTTTGCATGGCAGCCTTCGACATGCCGGGTGTTCCTAGGGAGAAGATTGAGCACGCATCGTTGGTGCGTCGCGATGCGAAGCCGATTAAACGAAGCTCCGAAGATTTGCTCAAGACCGCAAGGAAGCTATTAAGAAGGAAATAACTAGATTATTAGCAGCTAAGTTTATTAGGGAGGTGTATGTTGACGGTCCTTATGGTCCAATTTTACCGTCAACATGTTGCATCTTTTTGAATCAAACACCATCACCAAGAATAGACATAGGGATTATTTCTAACAAATTCCACTAGTCTTGGTGAAATTATGAATGCAGGTGCAATTCATATGAAAACAGGGGAAAACATGCACGAAACATGGACTTTGCAATCGACGGATTTTCCCTGGACTAAAGAATATAGTCCAAAAGCCCAAAACCACAAAACAGAGCCTTAACATCAAACCAAGCAAGTGGATTGGGCCAAGTACACAGCCTGGGGAAGGCACCAGAGAAGAATCAAGCCCGGGGAGTCCAGGCCGGTTCGGCCGAACCACCCTAGTGGGTTCGGCCGAACCGACAGTGGGCCCCCCGGCCCATCTTTCTCTCGGCGGTTTGTCACCGACGTCCGGAGGTCGGTTCCACCTGCAATTAATGCCACCGACGTCCGGAACCGCCTCCAAGTTGCCGACCTTCCAAGGCTATAAATAAAGGGCTACACCCCCTCTCTCAAGACACCACCAACATCAAGATACAAGACAAAACTCTCATCCTTAGGCCAAGGGCCTCTTGTATTTTAGTAGAATAGGAGAGAGGGCAAGGAAGAGGAAGGAGTGTTCCTCCCTTTTGTAAAGTGGAGTAGTATTTCCTTTTCTTTTACCTTGGCGTGTAAACACTCTTTTTGGTGATTTATACGTGGTGATCTACTTATCTATCGTGACATATCTTTGTGTTAGACGTAATTCTTGTTATACTTGTTTACGGGATCATCGCTTCGCAAGAAGTACTCTAGCTTTCGAACTCGGTTCTAGGCCGAGGCTAGAGTAGTGGTCAATAGCATAGACGTGGTGTCTAGGGCCGGAGATCGCCTTTGTTTGCTGTGTGCCCCACGGTTTGTAGAGGTAGGTGGCAGGAAGTGACAGCCCTGTCATCCAAAGGAACCCTCCACGTTCGGGTACATAGTAGAGCTTTCGAGACCGGAGTGGCTTGGCAGACCAAGCCTAAGACGGTGCCCGAAGTAAACAAGTCTAGCTTGCGTTCGTCTACCTTTAAAGGATAAATAGATAAGAGTCACCCTCTCGACCCTATTTTGCTACGTTGTCTTGGTTGTCCTTGGGTAAACTAACCTTGTTGCAGAAATACTCCGTTCCCTCGCGGATATAAATACGATACCTTGGAATACTCCCGGTGAAGTGCTACAACGGTATTCCGTGCGCTTGCGGATTTATTCGTGACGTAAGAAATACCAACAAGCATTTCTCGGCGCCGTTGCCGGGGAACGGTTGTTATCTTTGTAACGAATCAGGTTTGCCCTCGTAATCTATCTTACTTACCGTTCTGTTTTTATTTTTTTCCTTACATTCAAAATTTCACAAAAACATATCATGGAGTCACACCCAACCATCCAATCTTTCTCCACTCCACGGGGTGAACTCTTAGAGCCACCATCATCATCACAACCTATTTCTTCACCTGGCTATGAGTTCTCCCCGATTACATTTCGATGATTAGAGGTTTATCCTTTTCGGGTTTTAAACATGAAAATCCTTATGAACACTTGCGAGAGTTTGAACATTTGTGTTCATGCCGATTGATCCATGGCATGACACAAGAAACATTGAAGTGGAAGTTGTTTCCCTTCTCTCTCAATGAGAAGGCGAAGCAATGGTACACTTACACCGCTAAGAGAGTGAACGGTGATTGGAAAGAATTGCGAGACAAATTTTGTCTAGCATTCTTCCCCGTATCTCGTATCACTTCTCTACGAGCGGAAATAATAGGCTTTCGACAAGAAGAAAAGGAAACCTTAAGTGCGTCATGGATTCGGTTCTGTTCTCTAACGGACTCCGGACCAGAATTATTGCTCCCCGAACCCGTTTTATTACAACACTTTTATTCGGGATTGAGCAACGATACCGCACTTTATCTTGACACGGCCGCGGGTGGATCTTTTTCTCATAAGACCATAGCGGAAGCACACGAACTTTTGGATCGAATTGTGGAAAACACACCTTTTTCCGCCGACTTACTCGTAGAGCCGGAGTCGAAGATGAGGAACTCGTTGTGCAAGAGACACAACACTTGGTGCCCATGATGGAGCACCTAGCACTCGAGTCCTCATCTAACACAAGAACAATGATAGAGGAAGATGAACCTCTTGATTTCCCATTTGAGTTCAAGGAAGAAATTTTTGAAGATTTTGGAAACACCTTGAACTACTCCTATCAAAAGAAACCAAGCACTCCCTGCACCAACCCCGAACCTATTGAAAAATCTCTTCTCTTAAAAACTGTTCGGAAGTTGACAGCAATTATGAGCGATGAATGGTTGATGGAAAACGAACTTTCTTCGGAAGTTCTTCGACTTGATCATCCTAGATCAACCATTCGTGGCTCAATTCGGGGAGTAATGGTAGATGTTCTCTATAATCCTCTAGTAGGTGCCAACATCATGTCCGAATCTTTTGCTTCAACTTTATTTGGAAACGAGACATGGGCACCTTCCGACAAACTCCTTAAAGCCCCACCGGGGCAATTTTTTGAGAGTTTGGGGATCATTAGAGATGTTTGCATTAAGCGTAATGAAGCGGAGGTTTCCTTGGACTTTCACGTTTTCGAATCCCGGATTTCGATGTTTTGGTCGGTCATCCCATAGAAAAGCTTTTCTTAGGGATATCACCTTCAGGAACCTTAGACTTCACCCTCGGCAAGAAAACTTTTTCTCTTCCTATCATTCATGCACAAAACTCTTTTGCCGAGGAGCCGCTTGTGGAAGAAGAATGCATGGAGGAGGTTATGGCAATTTTTCCTCATGAAAACCCCGAATCATCCTTGGATGAAGATGCTCTTGATTTCATTTTAGAAGAGGATGATTCGGCGGAAACTTTTGAGCTGCCCGAAACTTTTACACCTACGCCACCTCCCGTAGAGCTCAAAACTCTTCCACCAGGCTTGCGCTACGTTTTTCTTCACGGAAATCCCGAAACCCCCGTCATCATAAGTGACAAGCTTTCGGAGGAGGAAACTGCAAAACTCTTAGCCGTGCTAGAAAAACATCACTCCGTTTTTGGGTACTCGCTTGGAGACCTCAAGGGAATCAGCCCCGCTCTTTGCACCCATCGCATTCCCATAGACCCCGATAGTACACCATCTAGGGAACCTCAAAGGAGGTTGAACAATGCGATGCGGGAGGTCGTTAAAAAGGAGGTCTTAAAACTTTTACATGCTCGGCATTATCTATCCCTGTTCCACACAACGAGTGGGTGAGTCCAAAGTGCAGGTTGTACCCAAGAAAGGAGGAATGACGGTCGTCCATAATGACAAAAATGAGTTGATCCCTCAACGCACCGTCACGGGATGGAGGATGTGCATAGATTACCGAAAACTTAACAAGGCTACAAAGAAGGATCATTTTCCGCCGCCCTTCATCGATGAGATGTTGGAACGGCCGGCAAATAATTCTTTCTTTTGTTTCCTTGATGGGTATTCAGGATATCATCAAATCCCCATCCATCCCGACGATCAAAGTAAAACCACTTTCACATGCCCCTATGGAACTTACGCCTATCGACGAATGTCTTTTGGGCTTTGCAATGCACCTGCTTCTTTTCAACGTTGCATGATGTCTATCTTTTCCGACATGATCGAAGAGATTATGGAAGTATTCATGGATGATTTCTCTCGTTTATGGAAAAACCTTCGATCATTGTTTAGAAAATTTAGACAAAGTCTTGCAACGTTGTCAAGGAAATGATTTAGTGCTCAATTGGGAGAAATGCCATTTCGTGGTTAGAGAAGGCATAGTTCGGGGCATTTGATTTCCGAAAGGGGGATAGAGGTGGACAAAGCTAAATTAGAAGTTATAGAAAAGCTTCCACCTCCCGTGAATGTTAGGGGCATTCGCAGCTTTCTGGGACATGCGGGGTTCTATCGTCGGTTTATCAAAGATTTCTCTCAAATTGCTAGACCCCTTACAAATCTGCTTGCGAAGGATGCACCCTTTGAGTTTACCGATGAATGCATGACTCGCTTTCACTACCCTTAAGAATGCACTCATCTCGCCGCCAATTATCCAACCCCCGATTGGACGCTGCCTTTTGAGATAATGTGTGATGCTAGTGATTTTGCTCGTGGGGGCTGTTCTTGGCCAAACTAGAGATAAAAAGCATCATGCAATCTCCTATGCAAGCAAAACCTTGACTCGGAGCTCGGCTAAATTACACTACCACCGAAAAAGAGCTCCTTGCTCGTTGTTTTTGCTTTTGATAAGTTTAGATCCTACTTGACTCGGAGCAAAAGTCATTGTTTACACCGATCATGCTGCTTTAAAGTTTTTGCTCAATAAGAAGGATGCTAAACCTCGTTTGATACGATGGGTTCTTCTACTCCAAGAGTTTGATGTAGAAATCCGTGATAAGAAAGGAGTAGAAAATTCCGTGGCGGATCATTTGTCGCGTATACAATTCACTAACCTGCAGGAATTACCCATCAATGATTTCCTACGCGATGACATGCTGCTCCTAGTGAGGGACTCACATCCATGGTACGCCGACATTGTGAACTTCATGGCAACGGGGTACGTACCACCCGGAAAGAGCAAGAAACGACTCATCTATGAGAGTCGCCGTCACTTATGGGAAGAGCCCTTCCTTTACCGTGTCTGCGCCGATGGATTGCTAAGGCGATGTGTGCCCATACCCGAGAGCACACGAATCATTGAGAAGTGCCATGCATCGCCATACGGGGGACACTACGGCGTGTTTCGTACACAGTGCCAAGATATGGCAAAGTGGCTTCTTTTGGCCAGCCATGTACGAAGACACAAAGGAATTTGTCGAGCGATGCCCGTAATGTCAAAAAGTTGGAGGCATCACGGCAAGAGATGCAATGCCCCTCAACTACAATTTACAAGTCGAGCTCTTCGACGTATGGGGCATTGACTTCATGGGACCGTTCACCAAGTCACATGACTGCGAATACATCTTGGTGGCGGTAGACTACGTGTCTAAGTGGGTGGAAGCAATGCCTTGCAGGGCCGCAAATGCCAAGCATGCTCGCCGGATGTTCCACGAAATTATCTTCCCAAGGTTTGGAACACCGAAGCTAGTGATAAGCGACGGAGGGTCTCACTTCATTGATAAGACCTTCCGAAGCTTCCTAAGAGAACTTGGATCAAGGCATAATATCGCTACTCCATACCACCCTCAAACCAAGTAGGCAGGCCGAGACCTCAAACAAGCAAATCAAGCGGATCCCGCAAAAGACCGTAACAGAAATGGGGAAGGGATGGAAGGACAAGCTACCCGATGCACTATGGGCATACCGTACAGCATACAAGACACCCATAGGCATGTCCCCATACCAGCTCGTGTACGGGAAAACATGTCATTTACCCGTCGAGATGGAACACCGAGCGTATTGGGCCATCCGGAAATGGAACATGGACTTTAATGGTGCCGGACGCAAAAGAAAAATGGAGATAGCTGAGTTAGAAGAATGGAGAGACAAAGCTTACCACAACTCAGCTATATACAAAGAAAGGACAAAAAGGTGGCACGACAAAAAGATAAAGATAAAGGTATTTAAGGTTGGAGATAAGGTCTTGCTATTCAATTCACGGGTGAAACTCTTCGGGCATGGAAAATTAAGAAGTAAATGGGACGGACCATACACGGTTATTGACACCTCGTCACATGGAGCAATCACACTTCAAGACGACGAAGGTAAAATATTTAAGGTAAATGGTCAGCGCCTTAAAATTTATTTCGAGCCCGATAAAGATAAAGAATTTGATGTCATGCACTTGATTAATTTAAATTTTCTCTCATGATAGCTCTTTCTTATCTATATCCCGTAGTAGCTCTTTCCCCGAAATAATTTTAGCAAGCAATCAACCGAAAAAGAAGGGGACCAGTAGGGGCCCACTACAGCTCGGCCGAACCCCCTTGCTGGTTCGGCCGAACCAAGACGTGACTCCCAAACGGTCACTTTTTTCTTTCATCTTTTGTCTCCAACGGTCACAAGATCAAATCTCCCCGCTTAGTGCCTTCCATGCTGCGGGAAAAATCAAATTAATTCTTTCCATGCTTTTATCTATAAATGAAGGTGTTTTCTTTCATTTTTCCCTTGCACCTTTCTTCCACCTTGTCCATTTCGCACAAAAAAAAAAAGCTTTTGCCCAGCACCATGGACAGCAGCATCCCAAGCCTCGACGTCTCCGTCACCACCAGCGAGCTTTGCCGCCAAGTCGGCCTCGAAGACATCCTTGATCATGTCTCCATTCCCAGCCGAGCAAGCCTTGATGATCCATGATCTACCGCTCGCTATTGAACCTCCACCCACAGCAGCAAGAACACCCTCCAAGAGCTCTCCCGCTGCTGTGGCACCTCGCCAAAAGAAGGGGAAATCTACCCCCAAGAAGAAGAGCGCCGACGCCGCCGACAACGCTCTCCTTCCCGGAGAGAAGTACGTCGGCACCCTCGCTACCAAGAGCGGGCAGGTGGTGCACCATCAATATGAGGGCGCAACCTGCCTAGCCCCATCAAGAAGCCCGGCGAGAGGTTCAAGATCAAGGGAATCCGCGGTGGCGGAAAGCAGCTCATCCCGCCGCTTACCTCGGCGGAAAAGAGAGACGCCCGCGAATCCGTGGGCGACACTCCTCCTAAGAGGATAAGGAGGCGTCTCTCTCCCTCTCCCATCAAGAGGGCAGGGGGAATGTATGAAAGCGAGGAGGAGAAAACTCCTAAAAAAAAAGCCCCTACCAAATCCTCCTCGCTAAACACGTTGATCTCCGCGAAGCCCATGAACGCCTACGTGATAATGTCGCGGAGATCAAAGACGCTATTGAAGACTTGAAGGATGCCCGAGGCGAGCCATCGCCGCAGCACCAACTCCAAGATCAAGCGTCTCTTCAAGGACGCGGGGAAGGAGGACGAATACGACGTTTAAAATGAACCTTCCCGCGTTCATCATTTCCCGCGAGCACATTTTTATCATTTTTTCAATTCCTCAAGATTGTAATGCGCCCGCTCTTTTAAATTTTTAATCATATTAGTGCTCCCGGTCTTCCCTTACCGGTAGAGCAAGTTTTGTTTCGAAATATCTTTGTCTATTTTGAAGAAAACAGGCAAAAAGGCAAGTGTGGGGGGACATCGCGGAAAGCAAAGACAAACACACGCGTAGCGCGTAGAAACATCACGAGGAAAACAACACAAACACAACCTGCGAAACAGAGCACCGGTGGGGCCCAGGCCGCTCGGCCGAACCCACAAGGGTGGTTCGGCCGAACCCCGGTGGGTCCCACTCAGCCCTCGCTTCCTCGTGGCACTTGAGTTTGTTTCCCACACTTCCTTTTCGCCTACTTTATTTGTCAAGTTCATTCCGAGACGCGAAAAACAATTACTAAAACTTGACCAACTAAAACTTGGGAAGATTTCTTTTGAATACCTTTTCCCAAGTCTCTCCCTAATGCTCTCATGATGATCTTGCACACTTTTTATTACTCGCTTCATCACCACTTGCCCGTGAACAAATAATCAAATCCATAGGACCCATGTTTCTCTAGATTATTGGCAAGTGTGATATGGCTCGACGAAATGATCTTATGCTTAGCTTACCGAGTCCTTGGGAATTTTATTTCACAAAACAAAAATACCATGGCTTCATGCTCCTCTCTTGATACAAAAATGCCTACCAATGCCATATGATGATCATACCTTGCAAAACTTACATACATATGCTGCTTGTGATTGCAATGAGCTTTACCAAAATCGAGTGACCCTAGAGAGAAACTTGTCATGCTCTCTTGATCAAGATCACGTACACTCCACCAAAATAAAGACACTCCTCGTTTGCACCTCTTTTTACCTCTCTCTCTCTCTCTCAATCACGCATAAACGAGACATGGCTATGTAAAAAAAAAAAAAAAAAAGAAAAGCTCACACAGATGAGCAATGAAAAGAAAGCTCACAAAGATGAGCAATGAAAAAGAGAGAAGAAAAGAGATGCTCAAGCATAGAGCAAGAAAAGAAAAGAAAGAAAATAAAAAGATAGCCATGTCTCGAAAATGCAAAATAAAGAGAGGTCAATTGCAATAGGAGTTGTCACTTTTTCATATCCATACACACACGCACTTCTTGATCAAGGTTACATGACTTGGCTTCTCCATGGATCCTTTCTTTTGGCTTAGCAATATTTGTGATACAAGTATGCCTCTCTCATTCCCTACCGAGCTCCACATACAAGCCTAAGAAGTAGGAAAAAGAGAGGCAACACAATGCCTTGGTGAGGAAAACACTTTTTGAGCGATTCAAGAGAATCGAAGAGGAGCGGGAGTCATGTTGTTTATTTTCAAAACTTTCAAAAACCCAAGGTGCTTAGTGAGCAAAAGTATAGTGACTTGAGTCATGAGCTGTTCCACTTATCAATCATCCAAGAATGCATGTTAGCCACCGTCATGTTCACAAGTAAAACGGTGTGGCTTGTAATAACATGTGTGCAGGTCTCTAAGGGGAGAGATCTCTCAACTTACGCTCCCACCTTTACTCGAGGACGAGCAAAGAGCTAAGTGTGGGGGTCTTGTTGACGGTCCTTATGGTCCAATTTTACCGTCAACATGTTGCATCTTTTTGAATCAAACACCATCACCAAGAATAGACATAGGGATTATTTCTAACAAATTCCACTAGTCTTGGTGAAATTATGAATGCAGGTGCAATTCATATGAAAACAGGGGAAAACATGCACGAAACATGGACTTTGCAATCGACGGATTTTCCCGGACTAAAGAATATAGTCCAAAAGCCCAAAACCACAAAACAGAGCCTCAACATCAAACCAAGCAAGTGGATTGGGCCAGTACACAGCCAGGGGAAGGCACCGAGAGAAGAATCAAGCCCGGGGAGTCCGAGGCCGGTTCGGCCGAACCACCCTAGTGGGTTCGGCCGAACCGACAGTGGGCCCCCCGGCCCATCTTTCTCCGGCGGTTTGTCACCGACGTCCGGAGGTCGGTTCCACCTGCAATTAATGCCACCGACGTCCGGAACCGCCTCCAAGTTGCCGACCTTCCAAGGCTATAAATAAAGGGCTACACCCCCTCTCTCAAGACCACCAACATCAAGATACAAGACAAAACTCTCATCCTTAGGCCAAGGGCCTCTTGTATTTTAGTAGAATAGGAGAGAGGGCAAGGAAGAGGAAGGAGTGTTCCTCCCTTTTGTAAAGTGGAGTAGTATTTCCTTTTCTTTTACCTTGGCGTGTAAACACTCTTTTTGGTGATTTATACGTGGTGATCTACTTATTTATCGTGACATATCTTTGTGTTAGACGTAATTCTTGTTATACTTGTTTACGGGATCATCGCTTCGCAAGAAGTACTCTAGCTTTCCGAACTCGGTTCTAGGCCGAGGCTAGAGTAGTGGTCAATAGCATAGACGTGGTGTCTAGGCTGGAGATCGCCTTTGTTTGCTGTGTGCCCCACGGTTTGTAGAGGTAGGTGGCAGGAAGTGACAGCCCTGTCATCCAAAGGAACCCTCCACGTTCGGGTACATAGTAGAGCTTTCGTAGACCGGAGTGGCTTGGCGGACCAAGCCTAAGACGGTGCCCGAAGTAAACAAGTCTAGCTTGCGTTCGTCTACCTTTAAAGGATAAATAGATAAGAGTCACCCTCTCGACCCTATTTTGCTACGTTGTCTTGGTTGTCCTTGGGTAAACTAACCTTGTTGCAGAAATACTCTGTTCCCTCGCGGATATAAATACGATACCTTGGAATACTCCCGGGTGAAGTGCTACAACGGTATTCCGTGCGCTTGCGGATTTATTCGTGACGTAAGAAATACCAACGAGTGTATCATCCAGATCGGCTTGCCAATCCGGTTCTTGTACCAAAAAGAATACTAAAGAATTAAGAATGTGTGTCGATTATACTGATCTCAACAAAGCTTGTCTCAAAGATCCTTTCATGCTGCCTCGAATTGACCAAGTTGTTGATTCGATCGCTGGCTGCGAGCGTCTTTGTTTTCTTGATGCTTACTCGGGATATCATCAAATACCGCTAAGAGTTGAAGATCAAATAAAGACCGCATTTATTACTCCCTTTGGGGCATACTTGTTATAGGACTATGCCTTTTGGATTAAAGAATGCTGGAGCTACATATCAACGTGGTATACAACGTTGCTTGGATTCGCAATTAGGGAGGAACGCAGAAGCTTATGTTGATGATATAGTGGTCAAATGTCGGAAAACAGAAGATCTTCTCTCGACCTAGCAGAGGCCTTCAGTAACTGCGGAATTTTTCCATGAAGCTAAACCCTGGAAAGTGTGTGTTTGGAGTTCGTTACGGGAAGCTACTCGGGTTATTTGGTGTCATGGAGAGGCATTGAAGCTAATCCAGAAAAAATCGGACAATTGTTAACATGCAACCCCGAGTTGCTTGAAGGATGTCCGAAGTTGACGAGGCGGTATGGCAGCTCTTAGCCGTTTCATCTCAAGACCGGGAATACGTGGACTGCCGTTCTTCAAGTTACTCAAAAAGCAAGATAAGTTTGAGTGGACTGATGAAGCACAAGCTGCGCTCGATCAACTTAAAGAGTACCTTAGCAAACCTCCGGTATTGGTGCCGCAGAACCTAATGAAGTTATTCAGTTATTATCTCCGCAACGACCCATGTGGTAAGCACGGTTCCGGCAGTTGATCGGAGGAAGGACACCTGCAATTAGTGCAACATCCGGTCTATTTTGTAAGTGAAGTTCTTACTTGAATCAAAGATACGATATCTCCAATTGCAGAAGTTAATATATGCTGTAGTGATAACTTCTCGGAAGCTGAAGCATTATTTCGAAGCACACCCTATTGAGGTTAAGACTGGTTTGCCATTAGAGATATTGTCCGAAACCGAGAAGCGATTGGCCAAGTTGCTCGAGTGGGCTATAGAACTTGGCCGATATGAGATTACGTTTTCTTCACGAACGGCTATTAAGGGACAAGCATTAGCTGATTTCATAACGGAATGGCTGGAGACACAAGTGCCGCGAGAGATTCAAGCATTGGAATATTGGTAGATGTTCTTTGATGGGTCCCTGCAGCTTTCGTGCGCGGGGGCTGGGGTGGTACTTGTTGGTATTTCTTACGTCACGAATAAATCCGCAAGCGCACGGAATACCGTTGTAGCACTTCACCCGGGAGTATTCCAAGGTATCGTATTTATATCCGTGAGGAACGAGTATTTCTGCAACAAGGTTAGTTTACCCAAGGACAACCAAGACAACGTAGCAAAATAGGGTCGAGAGGGTGACTCTTATCTATTTATCCTTTAAAGGTAGACGAACGCAAGCTAGACTTGTTTACTTCGGGCACCGTCTTAGGCTTGGTCCGCCAAGCCACTCCGGTCTACGAAAGCTCTACTATGTACCCGAACGTGGAGGGTTCCTTTGGATGACAGGGCTGTCACTTCCTGCCACCTACCTCTACAAACCGTGGGGCACACAGCAAACAAAGGCGATCTCCAGCCTAGACACCACGTCTATGCTATTGACCACTACTCTAGCCTCGGCCTAGAACCGAGTTCGGAAAGCTAGAGTACTTCTTGCGAAGCGATGATCCCGTAAACAAGTATAACAAGAATTACGTCTAACACAAAGATATGTCACGATAGATAAGTAGATCACCACGTATAAATCACCAAAAAGAGTGTTTACACGCCAAGGTAAAAGAAAAGGAAATACTACTCCACTTTACAAAAGGGAGGAACACTCCTTCCTCTTCCTTGCCCTCTCTCCTATTCTACTAAAATACAAGAGGCCCTTGGCCTAAGGATGAGAGTTTTGTCTTGTATCTTGATGTTGGTGGTGTCTTTAGAGAGGGGGTGTAGCCCTTTATTTATAGCCTTGGAAGGTCGGCAACTTGGAGGCGGTTCCGGACGTCGGTGGCATTAATTGCAGGTGGAACCGACCTCCGGACGTCGGTGACAAACCGCCGGAGAAAGATGGGCCGGGGGGCCCACTCGTCGGCTCGGCCGAACCCACTAGGGTGGTTCGGCCGAACCGGCCTGGACTCCCCGGGCTTGATTCTTCTCTCGGTGCCTTCCCCTGGCTGTGTACTCGGCCCAATCCACTTGCTTGGTTTGATGTTGAGGCTCTGTTTTGTGGTTTTGGGCTTTTGGACTATATTCTTTAGTCCGGGAAAATCCGTCGATAGCAAAGTCCATGTTTCGTGCATGTTTTCCCCTGTTTTCATATGAATTGCACCTGCATTCATAATTTCACCAAGACTAGTGGAATTTGTTAGAAATAATCCCTATGTCTATTCTTGGTGATGGTGTTTGATTCAAAAAGATGCAACATGTTGACGGTAAAATTGGACCATAAGGACCGTCAACAAGACCCCCACACTTAGCTCTTTGCTCGTCCTCGAGTAAAGGTGGGAGCGTAAGTTGAGAGATCTCTCCCCTTAGAGACCTGCACACATGTTATTACAAGCCACACCATTTTACTTGTGAACATGACGGTGGCTAACATGCATTCTTGGATGATTGATAAGTGGAACAGCTCATGACTCAAGTCACTATACTTTTGCTCACTAAGCACCTTGGGTTTTTGAAAGTTTTGAAAATAAACAACATGACTCCCGCTCCTCTTCGATTCTCTTGAATCGCTCAAAAAGTGTTTTCCTCACCAAGGCATTGTGTTGCCTCTCTTTTTCCTACTTCTTAGGCTTGTATGTGGAGCTCGGTAGGGAATGAGAGAGGCATACTTGTATCACAAATATTGCTAAGCCAAAAGAAAGGATCCATGGAGAAGCCAAGTCATGTAACCTTGATCAAGAAGTGCGTGTGTGCATGGATATGAAAAAGTGACAACTCCTATTGCAATTGACCTCTCTTTATTTTGCATTTTCGAGACATGACTATCTTTTTATTTTCTTTCTTTTCTTTTCTTGCTCTATGCTTGAGCATCTCTTTTCTTCTCTCTTTTTCATTGCTCATCTTTGTGTGCTTTCTTTTCATTGCTCATCCGTGTGAGCTTTTCTTTTTTTTTTTTTTTTACATAGCCATGTCTCGTTTATGCGTGATTGAGAGAGAGAGAGAGAGGTAAAAAGAGGTGCAAACGAGGAGTGTCTTTATTTTGGTGGGGTGCTAGCTCCCGAGTGTAGGAGTTTAGCCCTTTTTTTTTTTTTTTTTTTTTTTTTTGGTGGAGTGTACGTGATCTTGATCAAGAGAGCATGACAAGTTTCTCTCTAGGGTCACTCGATTTTGGTAAAGCTCATTGCAATCACAAGCAGCATATGTATGTAAGTTTTGCAAGGTATGATCATCATATGGCATTGGTAGGCATTTTTGTATCAAGAGAGGAGTATGAAGCCATGGTATTTTTGTTTTGTGAAATAAAATTTCCAAGGACTCGGTAAGCTAAGCATAAGATCATTTCGTCGAGCAATATCACACTTGCCAATAATCTAGAGAAACATGGGTCCTATGGATTTGATTATTTGTTCACGGGCAAGTGGTGATGAAGCGAGTAATAAAAAGTGTGCAAGATCATCATGAGAGCATTAGGGAGAGACTTGGGAAAAGGTATTCAAAAGAAATCTTCCCAAGTTTTAGTTGGTCAAGTTTTAGTAATTGTTTTTCGCGTCTCGTAATGAACTTGACAAATAAAGTAGGCCAAAAGGAAGTGTGGGAAACAAACTCAAGTGCCACGAGGAAGCAGGGCTGAGTGGGACCCACCAGGGTTCGGCCGAACCACCCTTGTGGGTTCGGCCGAACCGGCCTCGGGCCCCACCGGTGCTCTGTTTCGCAGGTTGTGTTTGTGTTGTTTTCCTCGTGATGTTTCTACGCGCTACGCGTGTGTTTGTCTTTGCTTTCCGCGATGTCCCCCCACACTTGCCTTTTTGCCTGTTTTCTTCAAAATAGACAAAGATATTTCGAAACAAAACTTGCTCTACCGGTAAGGGAAGACCGGGGAGCACTAATATGATTAAAAATTTAAAAGAGCAGGCGCATTACAATCTTGAGGAATTGAAAAAATGATAAAAATGTGCTCGCGGGAAATGATGAACGCGGGAAGGTTCATTTTAAACGTCGTATTCGTCCTCCTTCCCCGCGTCCTTGAAGAGACGCTTGATCTTGGAGTTGGTGCTGCGGCGATGGCTCGCCCGGGCATCCTTCAAGTCTTCAATAGCGTCTTTGATCTCCGCGACATTATCACGTAGGCGTTCATGGGCTTCGCGGAGATCAACGTGTTTAGCGAGGAGGATTTGGTAGGGGCTTTTTTTTTTAGGAGTTTTCTCCTCCTCGCTTTCATACATTCCCCCTGCCCTCTTGATGGGAGAGGGAGAGAGACGCCTCCTTATCCTCTTAGGAGGAGTGTCGCCCACGGATTCGCGGGCGTCTCTCTTTTCCGCCGAGGTAAGCGGCGGGATGAGCTGCTTTCCGCCACCGCGGATTCCCTTGATCTTGAACCTCTCGCCGGGCTTCTTGATGGGGCTAGGCAGGTTGCGCCCTCATATTGATGGTGCACCACCTGCCCGCTCTTGGTAGCGAGGGTGCCGACGTACTTCTCTCCGGGAAGGAGAGCGTTGTCGGCGGCGTCGGCGCTCTTCTTCTTGGGGGTAGATTTCCCCTTCTTTTGGCGAGGTGCCACAGCAGCGGGAGAGCTCTTGGAGGGTGTTCTTGCTGCTGTGGGTGGAGGTTCAATAGCGAGCGGTAGATCATGGATCATCAAGGCTTGCTCGCTGGGAATGGAGACATGATCAAGGATGTCTTCGAGGCCGACTTGGTGTTGGTATTTCTTACGTCACGAATAAATCCGCAAGCGCACGGAATACCGTTGTAGCACTTCACCCGGGAGTATTCCAAGGTATCGTATTTATATCCGCAGGGAACGGAGTATTTCTGCAACAAGGTTAGTTTACCCAAGGACAACCAAGACAACGTAGCAAAATAGGGTCGAGAGGGTGACTCTTATCTATTTATCCTTTAAAGGTAGACGAACGCAAGCTAGACTTGTTTACTTCGGGCACCGTCTTAGGCTTGGTCTCGCCAAGCCACTCCGGTCTACGAAAGCTCTACTATGTACCCGAACGTGGAGGGTTCCTTTGGATGACAGGGCTGTCACTTCCTGCCACCTACCTCTACAAACCGTGGGGCACACAAGCAAACAAAGGCGATCTCCAGCCTAGACACCACGTCTATGCTATTGACCGCTACTCTAGCCTCGGCCTAGAACCGAGTTCGTAAAGCTAGAGCACTTCTTGCGAAGCGATGATCCCGTAAACAAGTATAACAAGAATTACGTCTAACAAAGATATGTCACGATAGATAAGTAGATCACCACGTATAAATCACCTAAAAGAGTGTTTACACGCCAAGGTAAAAGGAAAGGAAATACTACTCCACTTTATAAAAGGGAGGAACACTCCTTCCTTTTCCTTGCCCTCTCTCCTATTCTACTAAGATACAAGAGGCCCTTGGCCTAAGGATGAGAATTTTGTCTTCTATCTTGATGTTGGTGGTGTGTTGAGAGAGGGGGTATAGCCCTTTATTTATAGCCTTGGAAGGTCGGCAACTTGGAGGCGGTTCCCGACGTCGGTGGCATTTAATGCAGGTGGAACCGACCTCCGTACGTCGGTAGTGAACCGCCGCAGAAAAATGGGCCGGTGGGGCCACCACCACAGCTTCGGCCGAACCCAAATCCAGGTCGGCCGAATCGGGCCGGGCCCCACCGGGTCCGGTCTTCTTCGTGGTGGCTCTCCGTGTTGCTTCCTTCCTTGGTCCAGCTTGCTAGGGATAGAGTTGGAGCCTCGTTTCTCCGGATTTTGGGCTGAGAGAGTTGTCTTTTATGTCGGGGAAAGTTCGGCAAGTGCGAAGCCCATGTTTTATGCATACTTGTCCCCGTTTTCATATGGATTGCACCCGCACTCACGAATTCACCAAGACTTGTGGAAATGGTTAGATAAAAGCCCTATGTCTACTCTTGGTGATGGATATGATTTCAAAAGGTGCATAAAGTTGACGGTAAAAATGGATCGTAAGGACCGTCAACAAGACCCCCACACTTAGCTCTTTGCTCGTCCTCGAGTAAAGCTAGTGAGCATAAGCGGGAGCATACTTCTCATGGTATGATGCTAGCATACAAATTATTCCAAGCCATACCCGCACCCGTGAACTTTGATGTGTCTACCATGTAATCTTGGGCGGTTGAGGAATGGAACGGTCATGATTCAAGTCATCATAACTCCCTCTCGCCGAGTAACTCGGGTTTTTGATAGATTTTCAAAGTAAAAACATGGCTCATACTCCTCAAATGATCACTCTCAAATCGCTCAATGTTTATGGTTCCTCACCAAGGCATGATTTTCCTCTTTTCATCTTACTTCTACAAAAGGCTTTATGTGGAGCTTGGTAGGGAATGAAAGAGAGGCATACTTGTATCACATATTTTGCTGAACCAAAAGAGTGGATCCATGGAGAATGCAAGTTATACAACCGTGATCAAGATGTGCAAGTGTGTATGAGGGTGGTGTTGTGGAAATTGTACTCCTTTTTGTGTTCATTCTCTCCTTCTCTTTTTGATTGTTCGAGGAGGACATGGCTTATGATTCTTTCTTTCTTTTCTCTTCTTCTTCTTTTTTTTTTTTTTTTTTTTTTTTTTTCAACATGCTCTACTTTTGTATGAGCAGGGATTATTCTTTCTTTTGCATAGCCATGTCTCCGATGATAACTTGAGAGAGAAGGGTAATAATGTGGAGTATTTATTTTGGTGGATGGATGGGCGTATTGCTTAACTTCCAAGTGTAGAAGTTTAGCATGTGAGGTGGAGTGTATGTGATCTTGATCATGAGAGTATAACAAGCTTCTCACTAGGGTCACACAATTTTGATAAAGCTCAATGCAATGACAAGCAGCATATGTGTGTAGGCTTTGCAATGTGATCAACATATGGCTTTGGTGGGAATATAAGATCATTGAGGAGCATGAAGCTATAAATTTTAAATTTTTCAAGATAAATACCCAATTACTCTATGCAGGAGGAGCAAGATTCATCTCATCCAACCATATCACATTCGCCAACAACTTAGATAAACATGGGTTCCTATGAGATTGGTGTTCACAAGCAACAAGATATGATGCGAGGAATAAAGAGTATGCAGGCCAACCGTCTAGAAGCATGTAGTTTGAGGGAACAATAACGTTCATTTTATTCTTGAGTTAAATTTTAGTGATTGGCTCAAAAGGTTGGTTTAACTCATGAATTGGAGAGATAGAGTAGTGGGGTAGAATGCGCAAACCATCGCCTTGGGTGAAGTGGAGGCCAAGTGGACCATAGGATATTTGATCGAACCAAAGGTTCGGCCAAACCTTGCTTTCTTGTCTCGATGGCTCCACCTTCTTTTGTGTCGATTAGTGCGATGTTGTGCATCATGTTGGTGGGGGAGATCTCAAATGTGTGCGTGATGAAGAACTAAAGAGATCTCCCCCACACTTGTTCTTGTATCTCGCTTTATTTATTCGAAACAAACAAAAACAAAGCGAAGACAAAGAGGACTCTACCGGGGTTAAAGACCGGGGAGCCTAGATTTATTGAATTAAACTTTAGGTGCCTTATGTGTTTGAAACAAAAGAGAGATGAAGCACCTTACTTATTATTTCTTTTTCAAGTGTTATTCGATTTTTTTCATTTTATAATTTTTATTTTATTTTGACATTTTCAAGGTGGAAGAAAAAGGATGCAAGTTGCGATACAAGTTACCTTTGTGGGGAGGGAACCTCCCCCACACTTGTTCTTTTGCTCATGGCGTTTGATTTGGGGTTGAACCCAATGTGATTGTGGAAGGCCTTTGTGCAAGTGTGGCTGTGATGTTGGTGCAATGTTTTGGTGGGGAGATCTCGAACATGTGCGTGATGAAAACTCGAGAGATCTCCCCCACACTTGTTCTCTCGAACCCGAGAATCCTGCCAAAAACACTACTCCCGCAAGCAATTTCCTCCAACTTGGAGAGGCAAGGTTAGCTCTCGGAGCACATACAAACAAGGTCCCGGTTAGATGACCGGACCTCATTTGTACAACTCGAGGAAGAAAGGCACAAGCATGTCATGTGGACCATGTTTGAGTGCGATCATGGGCAAGATATTCCTCGTTGATAAAAACAACTTGGGGCTTAGTGATATGAAAACTTGAAACAGATGTAAGCCCCAACTCTAGGAGTGATATGATAAAACAACGAGGTGCACTCAAGAAGTCCTAATTGCTTGGAAAGTTCTTAACCATTCATGCATTGCATAGGAGGGATTTTGATATCGTTAACCATGGCGAGAGGATTCTAAGCTCATTCCTCATACAGTATATGTCTATGATTGCTTTGAGGAACACAAGTCATAGCAAGCCAACCATGCATCAAGCACAAGAAGGAATAAGATTCATTGCCAATGAGCATGCTTGTGAAGATCAGGAGTTTGTAGGCTCAAAGTTTGATAAGCAATGCTTATGAAAGCCTAGTAGATAGCAAGGATGTATGCATGAAGGGTGATACTCCCTATGGGAGAACCAAAGGGTAGTACCATTGTTTAACTACTACAAGGATGCATGGGAAATCATGTGGTAAGTAGGTGGGAGCCATACTCATCCACACGAATAAAAACCATATCACCCTTGGGCTTCCAATTATTAGCAAAGAATGTGGTCATACCTTTGTTGTGCAGAGATATCGAATTGAAGTTGTAGGCTTGTTCCTTCATTTCGCACACCACGACAAGGTTGGTGTCGAAAAGGAGTCTTGACATGTTGTTTTCATCAAGGTCCTCCTCCATGGGATCTTCGTGAGGCTCTTCATGCCAACCTTCTCACATTAGGCATGAGCTCAATGGAGGGGGACGAGTATGTGTCACGTCTGGGGTGACTTGTGCTTGAACTTGTCGCCTTTTTCAACGTGTTGATGAGCTGATTATTGGCCTTTCTCCTGGCTGCACATAAGAGCAAGAACACAAAAGCGAACTCGAGCACGGGTTATGTTAGTGAAAACCAAATGGATTTCCCGTCGGTTGCCTTTGCAAGGATTTTTTTTTTTTTTTTTTTTTCGCAACTTAATTTATTAAACAAATAGAAAAGAAGAGAAAGGGAAACCGTTTTCTTAACTTCCGATCTGAAAAGCCAAAATGGTTTGTCTCAAAATTGTTTTTCTTTGAGAATAAATTTCTAAAGAAAAAAGAAGAGTTGGAGACGATCGAAGATGGAAGAAGTTTATTTTTGAAGGACTCCAACTATGCAAATAAGAAAACCAAAGAGAAAATCTTTTTCTTAAACTTGAGACAAAATATCGCGGAAAATTGGGGAAATGCGAGAGCAAGAATTTAGCTTTTAAGGGTTCTTGAATGCGGAAGGGATGAAATTGATGAATTCAAACACCCTTGCATCCAAAAAGAAATGAAGTTCAACTTGGTCAACAGCCCCACAATGGCTATATGCTTAAAGTCAAGGGGCTGTGCCAAAATTCCATCAAAACTTTTGCTCAAAGCATTTTCCAAAAGGTTGGCTCAAGTTAAATTTTACCAATCTTATTCTCTCGGATTTTTTTTTTTTTTCAAGGAGAAAAAAGAACAAAATAAGAGTTTGGAGAATGATTCCAACAAGGAGGGAGTTTATTTTGGAGAAACTCCAATTATTCAAATGGAAAAACCAAAAGGAGAAGGAAAAATCTTTTTCTTGAACTTGGGGCAAACAATAAAAATTCTCGGAAAATGCAAGAGTAAGAATTTTGGAAGAGGGTGCTTGAGTGGAGTGTAAGTGAAGGCACGAAGCATTCTTGAAAACCAATATAATGAAATGAAGTCCATTTTTGGTTGACAACCCCATGATGGCTATGTATTAGAAAGCCGTAGGGAGTTGTGCCAAAATTCCTCCAAAATTTTGCTCAAAGCATTTTTTTATAAAAAGGTTTGAAGAATCCCAAAATGGTTTGGAACAATTCAAACATGCAGTAAAGCAAATATGCAAGGAATGCGGTGTCCGGTGGGAAAACAAACATGCATGTGAAGAACAAATGGTTTGCATTTATTTTTTTTTTTTTTTTTTTCACCAAGAAATCAGAAAAAATCCGAATATGCATGTTGAGGAGAAATCAAATATGGAGGAAACAAATATGAGATAACTACCGATTATCCTATCGGCAAGGGCATCATCATTTTAAGTCCGATGAGCAAGACTTTTCTCCATCATCATGATTTGTCAATAAAGTCCCTGAGAAGGACCCGCAAGGTTAGTGCCAACAATATACAAGCACGATATTTGCAATATTTATGATAAACAAAAGTATCTACAACCATCCTAAAGAACATATAGCAAAACAAGGGACCAAGGTGGTTGTGGGCAGCAGAAGTGGTGTTGGCACTAACGAGCATTGACCCTAGAGATTCATGATGTGAGCATGTGTCATGTGGTTGTTCAAAGAAGAAGCTCCCATGCTCATTCAAAGATTCCTCTTTAGATTCTAGAGTCGATGCCTCATGAAATTCCATGGCCCAAGGTTTGTTTTCAAAAAGTTCTTGATCATCATCGAGAACGGTGCGTGAAGGGCCGTAGGGAAAAGGCTCAAATGGTGAAGAGGACCGTTTGGGTTCATAGGCATAAAAGGTTTCGTCAAACTCATCCTCTTCATGGGTGGAAAACTTTGCATCCTCATATAATGAAGACTCGAGCGATCGGGTTCGAGATATGAACTTCACTTGCTCAAGTGGTTCATGATTGTGATGAGGATTCTCCAAAGGATTTTGAGTGGTGGTGGTGGTGAAAACGGTTTTCCCATGATTCTCCGTCATATCCTCCTTATGAAAAGGATTTTTAGGAGGATCGGGAGGAGAAGGAGGTGGCGTCTTTACCCATGTGTAATTCGAGGTGTTTCCAAAATTTTCAAAAATTTCTTCCTCAAACTCAAAAGGGAACTTAAGAGGTTCATCTTCCTCTATCATTGTTCTTGTGTTAGATGAGGACTCGAGTGTTGGGTCTACCATTGTAGGCACCAATTGTTGCGTTTCTTGCACAACGAGTTCCTCATCTTCCGACTCCGGCTCTACGAGTAAGTCAGCGGAAAAAGGTGTGTTTTCCACAATTCGATCCAAAAGTTCGTGTGCTTCCGCTATGGTCTTATGAGAAAAAGATCCACCCGCGGCCGTGTCAAGATAAAGTGCGGTATCGTTGCTCAATCCCGAATAAAAGTGTTGTAATAAAACGGGTTCGGGGAGCAACAATTCTGGTCCGGAGTCCGTTAGAGAACAGTAACCGAATCCATGCCGCGCTCAAGGTTTCCTTTTCTTCTTGTCGAAAGCTTATTATTTCCGCTCGTAGAGAAGTGATACGAGACACGGGGAAGAATGCTAGACAAAATTTGTCTCGCAATTCTTTCCAATCACCGTTCACTCTCTTAGCGGTGTAAGTGTACCATTGCTTCGCCTTCTCATTGAGAGAGAAGGGAAACAACTTCCACTTCAATGTTTCTTGTGTCATGCCATGGATCAATCGGCATGAACACAAATGTTCAAACTCTCGCAAGTGTTCATAAGGATTTTCATGTTTAAAACCCGAAAAGGATAAACCTCTAATCATCGAAATGTAATCGGGGAGAACTCATAGCCAGGTGAAGAAATAGGTTGTGATGATGATGGTGGCTCTAAGAGTTCACCCCGTGGAGTGGAGAAAGATTGGATGGTTGGGTGTGACTCCATGATATGTTTTTGTGAAATTTTGAATGTAAGGAAAAATAAAAACAGAACGGTAAGTAAGATAGATTACGAGGGCAAACCTGATTCGTTACAAAGATAACAACCGCTCCCGGCAACGGCGCCGAAATGCTTGTTGGTATTTCTTACGTCACGAATAAATCCGCAAGCGCACGGAATACCGTTGTAGCACTTCACCCGGGAGTATTCCAAGGTATCGTATTTATATCCGCTAGGGAACGGAGTATTTCGCAACAAGGTTAGTTTACCCAAGGACAACCAAGACAACGTAGCAAAATAGGGTCGAGAGGGTGACTCTTATCTATTTATCCTTTAAAGGTAGACGAACGCAAGCTAGACTTGTTTACTTCGGGCACCGTCTTAGGCTTGGTCCGCCAAGCCACTCCGGTCTACGAAAGCTCTACTATGTACCCGAACGTGGAGGGTTCCTTTGGATGACAGGGCTGTCACTTCCTGCCACCTACCTCTACAAACCGTGGGGCACACAAGCAAACAAAGGCGATCTCCAGCCCTAGACACCACGTCTATGCTATTGACCGCTACTCTAGCCTCGGCCTAGAACCGAGTTCGAAAGCTAGAGCACTTCTTGCGAAGCGATGATCCCGTAAACAAGTATAACAAGAATTACGTCTAACAAAGATATGTCACGATAGATAAGTAGATCACCACGTATAAATCACCTAAAAGAGTGTTTACACGCCAAGGTAAAAGGAAAGGAAATACTACTCCACTTTATAAAAGGGAGGAACACTCCTTCCTTTTCCTTGCCCTCTCTCCTATTCTACTAAGATACAAGAGGCCCTTGGCCTAAGGATGAGAATTTTGTCTTCTATCTTGATGTTGGTGGTGTGTTGAGAGAGGGGGGTATAGCCCTTTATTTATAGCCTTGGAAGGTCGGCAACTTGGAGGCGGTTCCCGACGTCGGTGGCATTTAATGCAGGTGGAACCGACCTCCGGACGTCGGTAGTGAACCGCCAGTAGAAAAATGGGCCGCTGGGGCCACCACCACGATTCGGCCGAACCCAAATCCAGGTCGGCCGAACCGGGCTCGGGCCCCACCGGGTCCGGTCTTCTTCGTGGTGGCTCTCCGTGTTGCTTCCTTCCTTGGTCCAGCTTGCTAGGGATAGAGTTGGAGCCTCGTTTCTCTGGATTTTGGGCTGAGAGAGTTGTCTTTTATGTCGGGGAAAGTTCGGCAAGTGCGAAGCCCATGTTTTATGCATACTTGTCCCCGTTTTCATATGGATTGCACCCGCACTCACGAATTCACCAAGACTTGTGGAAATGGTTAGATAAAAGCCCTATGTCTACTCTTGGTGGTGGATATGATTTCAAAAGGTGCATAAAGTTGACGGTAAAAATGGATCGTAAGGACCGTCAACGAGTGCTTGAGTGGAGTGTAAGTGAAGGCACGAAGCATTCTTGAAAACCAATATAATGAAATGAAGTCCATTTTTGGTTGACAACCCCATGATGGCTATGTATTAGAAAGCCGGAGGGAGTTGTGCCAAAATTCCTCCAAAATTTTGCTCAAAGCATTTTTTTATAAAAAGGTTTGAAGAATCCCAAAATGGTTTGGAACAATTCAAACATGCAGAAAGCAAATATGCAAGGAATGCGGTGTACTGGTGGGAAAACAAACATGCATGTGAAGAACAAATGGTTTGCATTTATTTTTTTTTTTTTTTATTTTTTTTTCACCGATAAATCAGAAAAAATCCGAATATGCATGTTGAGGAGAAATCAAATATGGAGGAAACAAATATGAGATAACTACCGATTATCCTATCGGCAAGGGCATCATCATTTTAAGTCCGATGAGCAAGACTTTTCTCCATCATCATGATTTGTCAATAAAGTCCCGGAGAAGGACCTGCAAGGTTAGTGCCAACAATATACAAGCACGATATTTGCAATATTTATGATAAACAAAAGTATCTACAACCATCCTAAAGAACATATAGCAAAACAAGGGACCAAGGTGGTTGTGGGCAGCGAAGTGGTGTTGGCACTAACGAGGCATTGACCCTAGAGATTCATGATGTGAGCATGTGTCATGTGGTTGTTCAAAGAAGAAGCTCCCATGCTCATTCAAAGATTCCTCTTTAGATTCTAGAGTCGATGCCTCATGAAATTCCATGGCCCAAGGTTTGTTTTCAAAAAGTTCTTGATCATCATCGAGAACGGTGCGTGAAGGGCCGAGAGGGAAAAGGCTCAAATGGTGAAGAGGACCGTTTGGGTTCATAGGCATAAAAGGTTTCGTCAAACTCATCCTCTTCATGGGTGGAAAACTTTGCATCCTCATATAATGAAGACTCGAGCGATCGGGTTCGAGATATGAACTTCACTTGCTCAAGTGGTTCATGATTGTGATGAGGATTCTCCAAAGGATTTTGAGTGGTGGTGGTGGTGAAAACGGTTTTCCCATGATTCTCCGTCATATCCTCCTTATGAAAAGGATTTTTAGGAGGATCGGGAGGAGAAGGAGGTGGCGTCTTTACCCATGTGTAATTCGAGGTGTTTCCAAAATTTTCAAAAATTTCTTCCTCAAACTCAAAAGGGAACTTAAGAGGTTCATCTTCCTCTATCATTGTTCTTGTGTTAGATGAGGACTCGAGTGTTGGGTCTACCATTGTAGGCACCAATTGTTGCGTTTCTTGCACAACGAGTTCCTCATCTTCCGACTCCGGCTCTACGAGTAAGTCAGCGGAAAAAGGTGTGTTTTCCACAATTCGATCCAAAAGTTCGTGTGCTTCCGCTATGGTCTTATGAGAAAAAGATCCACCCGCGGCCGTGTCAAGATAAAGTGCGGTATCGTTGCTCAATCCCGAATAAAAGTGTTGTAATAAAACGGGTTCGGGGAGCAACAATTCTGGTCCGGAGTCCGTTAGAGAACAGAACCGAATCCATGCCGCGCTCAAGGTTTCCTTTTCTTCTTGTCGAAAGCTTATTATTTCCGCTCGTAGAGAAGTGATACGAGACACGGGGAAGAATGCTAGACAAAATTTGTCTCGCAATTCTTTCCAATCACCGTTCACTCTCTTAGCGGTGTAAGTGTACCATTGCTTCGCCTTCTCATTGAGAGAGAAGGAAACAACTTCCACTTCAATGTTTCTTGTGTCATGCCATGGATCAATCGGCATGAACACAAATGTTCAAACTCTCGCAAGTGTTCATAAGGATTTTCATGTTTAAAACCCGAAAAGGATAAACCTCTAATCATCGAAATGTAATCGGGGAGAACTCATAGCCAGGTGAAGAAATAGGTTGTGATGATGATGGTGGCTCTAAGAGTTCACCCCGTGGAGTGGAGAAAGATTGGATGGTTGGGTGTGACTCCATGATATGTTTTTGTGAAATTTTGAATGTAAGGAAAAATAAAAACAGAACGGTAAGTAAGATAGATTACGAGGGCAAACCTGATTCGTTACAAAGATAACAACCGCTCCCCGACAACGGCGCCAGAAATGCTTGTTGGTATTTCTTACGTCACGAATAAATCCGCAAGCGCACGGAATACCGTTGTAGCACTTCACCCGGGAGTATTCCAAGGTATCGTATTTATATCCGCAGGGAACGGAGTATTTCTGCAACAAGGTTAGTTTACCCAAGGACAACCAAGACAACGTAGCAAAATAGGGTCGAGAGGGTGACTCTTATCTATTTATCCTTTAAAGGTAGACGAACGCAAGCTAGACTTGTTTACTTCGGGCACCGTCTTAGGCTTGGTCCGCCAAGCCACTCCGGTCTACGAAAGCTCTACTATGTACCCGAACGTGGAGGGTTCCTTTGGATGACAGGGCTGTCACTTCCTGCCACCTACCTCTACAAACCGTGGGGCACACAGCAAACAAAGGCGATCTCCAGCCTAGACACCACGTCTATGCTATTGACCGCTACTCTAGCCTCGGCCTAGAACCGAGTTCGAAAGCTAGAGCACTTCTTGCGAAGCGATGATCCCGTAAACAAGTATAACAAGAATTACGTCTAACAAAGATATGTCACGATAGATAAGTAGATCACCACGTATAAATCACCTAAAAGAGTGTTTACACGCCAAGGTAAAAGGAAAGGAAATACTACTCCACTTTATAAAAGGGAGGAACACTCCTTCCTTTTCCTTGCCCTCTCTCCTATTCTACTAAGATACAAGAGGCCCTTGGCCTAAGGATGAGAATTTTGTCTTCTATCTTGATGTTGGTGGTGTGTTGAGAGAGGGGGTATAGCCCTTTATTTATAGCCTTGGAAGGTCGGCAACTTGGAGGCGGTTCCCGACGTCGGTGGCATTTAATGCAGGTGGAACCGACCTCCGGACGTCGGTAGTGAACCGCCGGAGAAAAATGGGCCGGTGGGGCCACCACCACAGTTCGGCCGAACCCAAATCCAGGTCGGCCGAACCGGGCTGGGCCCCACCGGGTCCGGTCTTCTTCGTGGTGGCTCTCCGTGTTGCTTCCTTCCTTGGTCCAGTTGCTAGGGATAGAGTTGGAGCCTCGTTTCTCCGGATTTTGGGCTGAGAGAGTTGTCTTTTATGTCGGGGAAAGTTCGGCAAGTGCGAAGCCCATGTTTTATGCATACTTGTCCCCGTTTTCATATGGATTGCACCTGCACTCACGAATTCACCAAGACTTGTGGAAATGGTTAGATAAAAGCCCTATGTCTACTCTTGGTGATGGATATGATTTCAAAAGGTGCATAAAGTTGACGGTAAAAATGGATCGTAAGGACCGTCAACACTTGGCGGCAAAGCTCGCTGGTGGTGACGGAGACGTCGAGGCTTGGGATGCTGCTTGTCCATGGTGCTGGGCAAAAGCTTTTTTTTTTTGTGCGAAATGGACAAGGTGGAAGAAAGGTGCAAGGGAAAAATGAAAGAAAACACCTTCATTTATAGATAAAAGCATGGAAAGAATTAATTTGATTTTTCCCGCAGCATGGAAGGCACTAAGCAGGGAGATTTGATCTTGTGACCGTTGGAGACAAAAGATGAAAGAAAAAAGTGACTGTTTGGGGTTCAGTATCTGGTTCGGCCGAACCAGCAAGGGGGTTCGGCCGAACCGTAATGGGCCCCTCCGGTCCCCTTCTTTTTCTGGTTGATTGCTTGCTAAAATTATTTCAGGGAAAGAGCTACTACGGGATATAGATAAGAAAGAGCTATCATGAGAGAAAATTTAAATTAATCAAGTGCATGACATCAAATTCTTTATCTTTATCGGGCTCGAAATAAATTTTAAGGCGCTGACCATTTACCTTAAATATTTTACCTTCGTCGTCTTGAAGTGTGATTGCTCCATGTGACGAGGTGTCAATAACCGTGTATGGTCCGTCCCATTTACTTCTTAATTTTCCATGCCCGAAGAGTTTCACCCGTGAATTGAATAGCAAGACCTTATCTCCAACCTTAAATACCTTTATCTTTATCTTTTTGTCGTGCCACCTTTTTGTCCTTTCTTTGTATATAGCTGAGTTGTGGTAAGCTTTGTCTCTCCATTCTTCTAACTCAGCTATCTCCATTTTTCTTTTGCGTCCGGCACCATTAAAGTCCATGTTCCATTTCCGGATGGCCCAATACGCTCGGTGTTCCATCTCGACGGGTAAATGACATGTTTTCCCGTACACGAGCTGGTATGGGGACATGCCTATGGGTGTCTTGTATGCTGTACGGTATGCCCATAGTGCATCGGGTAGCTTGTCCTTCCATCCCTTCCCCATTTCTGTTACGGTCTTTTGCGGGATCCGCTTGATTTGCTTGTTTGAGGTCTCGGCCTGCCTACTGGTTTGAGGGTGGTATGGAGTAGCGATATTATGCCTTGATCCAAGTTCTCTTAGGAAGCTTCGGAAGGTCTTATCAATGAAGTGAGACCCTCCGTCGCTTATCACTAGCTTCGGTGTTCCAAACCTTGGGAAGATAATTTCGTGGAACATCCGGCGAGCATGCTTGGCATTTGCGGCCCTGCAAGGCATTGCTTCCACCCACTTAGACACGTAGTCTACCGCCACCAAGATGTATTCGCAGTCATGTGACTTGGTGAACGGTCCCATGAAGTCAATGCCCCATACGTCGAAGAGCTCGACTTGTAAATTGTAGTTGAGGGGCATTGCATCTCTTGCCGTGATGCCTCCAACTTTTTGACATTCCGGGCATCGCTCGACAAATTCCTTTGTGTCTTCGTACATGGCTGGCCAAAAGAAGCCACTTTGCCATATCTTGGCTCGTGTACGAAACACGCCGTAGTGTCCCCCGTATGGCGATGCATGGCACTTCTCAATGATTCGTGTGCTCTCGGGTATGGGCACACATCGCCTTAGCAATCCATCGGCGCAGACACGGTAAAGGAAGGGCTCTTCCCATAAGTGACGGCGACTCTCATAGATGAGTCGTTTCTTGCTCTTTCCAGGTGGTACGTACCCGTTGCCATGAAGTTCACAATGTCGGCGTACCATGGATGTGAGTCCCTCACTAGGAGCAGCATGTCATCGCGTAGGAAATCATTGATGGGTAATTCCTGCAGGTTAGTGAATTGTATACGCGACAAATGATCTGCCACGGAATTTTCTACTCCTTTCTTATCACGGATTTCTACATCAAACTCTTGGAGTAGAAGAACCCATCGTATCAAACGAGGTTTAGCATCCTTCTTATTGAGCAAAAACTTTAAAGCAGCATGATCGGTGTAAACAATGACTTTTGCTCCGATCAAGTAGGATCTAAACTTATCAAAAGCAAAAACAACAGCAAGGAGCTCTTTTTCGGTGGTAGTGTAATTTAACCGAGCTCCAGTCAAGGTTTTGCTTGCATAGGAGATTGCATGATGCTTTTTATCTCTAGTTTGGCCAAGAACAGCCCCCACAAGCAAAATCACTAGCATCACACATTATCTCAAAAGGCAGCGTCCAATCGGGGGTTGGATAATTGGCGCCGAGATGAGTGCATTCTTAAGGGTAGTGAAAGCAATCATGCATTCATCGAGTAAACTCAAAGGGTGCATCCTTCGCAAGCGGATTTGTAAGGGGTCTAGCAATTTGAGAGAAATCTTTGATAAACCGACGATAGAACTCCGCATGTCCTGCAAAGCTGCGAATGCCCCTAACATTCACAGGAGGTGGAAGCTTTTCTATAACTTCTAATTTAGCTTTGTCCACCTCTATCCCCCTTTCGGAAATCAAATGCCCCGTAACTATGCCTTCTCTAACCACGAAATGGCATTTCTCCCAATTGAGCACTAAATCATTTCCTTGACAACGTTGCAAGACTTTGTCTAAATTTTCTAAACAATGATCGAAGGTTTTTCCATAAACAGAGAAATCATCCATGAATACTTCCATAATCTCTTCGATCATGTCGAAAAGATAGACATCATGCAACGTTGAAAAGAAGCAGGTGCATTGCAAAGCCCAAAAGACATTCGTCGATAGGCGTAAGTTCCATAGGGGCATGTGAAAGTGGTTTTACTTTGATCGTCGGGATGGATGGGGATTTGATGATATCCTGAATACCCATCAAGGAAACAAAAGAAAGAATTATTTGCCAGCTGTTCCAACATCTCATCGATGAAGGGCAGCGGAAAATGATCCTTCTTTGTAGCCTTGTTAAGTTTTCGGTAATCTATGCACATCCTCCATCCCGTGACGGTGCGTTGAGGGATCAACTCATTTTTGTTATTATGGACGACCGTCATTCCTCCTTTCTTGGGTACAACCTGCACTGGACTCACCCACTCGCTGTGTGGAACAGGATAGATAATGCCAGCATGTAAAAGTTTTAAGACCTCCTTTTTAACGACCTCCCGCATCGCATTGTTCAACCTCCTTTGAGGTTCCCTAGATGGTGTACTATCGGGGTCTATGGGAATGCGATGGGTGCAAAGAGCAGGGCTGATTCCCTTGAGGTCTCCAAGCGAGTACCCAAAAACGGAGTGATGTTTTTCTAGCACGGCTAAGAGTTTTGCAGTTTCCTCCTCCGAAAGCTTGTCACTTATGATGACAGGGGTTTCGGGATTTCCGTGAAGAAAAACGTAGCGCAAGCCTCGGTGGAAGAGTTTTGAGCTCTACGGGAGGTGGCGTAGGTGTAAAAGTTTCGGGCAGCTCAAAAGTTTCCGCCGAATCATCCTCTTCTAAAATGAAATCAAGAGCATCTTCATCCAAGGATGATTCGGGGTTTTCATGAGGAAAAATTGCCATAACCTCCTCCATGCATTCTTCTTCCACAAGCGGCTCCTCGGCAAAAGAGTTTTGTGCATGAATGATAGGAAGAGAAAAAGTTTTCTTGCCGAGGGTGAAGTCTAAGGTTCCTGAAGGTGATATCCCTAAGAAAAGCTTTTCTATGGGATGACCGACCAAAACATCGAAATCCGGGATTCCGAAAACGTGAAAGTCCAAGGAAACCTCTCGCTTCATTACGCTTAATGCAAACATCTCTAATGATCCCCAAACTCTCAAAAAATTGCCCCGGTGGGGCTTTAAGGAGTTTGTCGGAAGGTGCCCATGTCTCGTTTCCAAATAAAGTTGAAGCAAAAGATTCGGACATGATGTTGGCACCTACTAGAGGATTATAGAGAACATCTACCATTACTCCCCGAATTGAGCCACGAATGGTTGATCTAGGATGATCAAGTCGAAGAACTTCCGAAGAAAGTTCGTTTTCCATCAACCATTCATCGCTCATAATTGCTGTCAACTTCCGAACAGCTTTTAAGAGAAGAGATTTTTCAATAGGTTCGGGGTTGGTGCAGGGAGTGCTGGTTTCTTTTGATAGGAGTAGTTCAAGGTGTTTCCAAAATCTTCAAAAATTTCTTCCTTGAACTCAAATGGGAAATCAAGAGGTTCATCTTCCTCTATCATTGTTCTTGTGTTAGATGAGGACTCGAGTGCTAGGTGCTCCATCATGGGCACCAAGTGTTGTGTCTCTTGCACAACGAGTTCCTCATCTTCCGACTCCGGCTCTACGAGTAAGTCAGCGGAAAAGGTGTGTTTTCCACAATTCGATCCAAAAGTTCGTGTGCTTCCGCTATGGTCTTATGAGAAAAAGATCCACCCGCGGCCGTGTCAAGATAAAGTGCGGTATCGTTGCTCAATCCCGAATAAAAGTGTTGTAATAAAACGGGTTCGGGGAGCAATAATTCTGGTCCGGAGTCCGTTAGAGAACAGAACCGAATCCATGACGCACTTAAGGTTTCCTTTTCTTCTTGTCGAAAGCCTATTATTTCCGCTCGTAGAGAAGTGATACGAGATACGGGGAAGAATGCTAGACAAAATTTGTCTCGCAATTCTTTCCAATCACCGTTCACTCTCTTAGCGGTGTAAGTGTACCATTGCTTCGCCTTCTCATTGAGAGAGAAGGGAAACAACTTCCACTTCAATGTTTCTTGTGTCATGCCATGGATCAATCGGCATGAACACAAATGTTCAAACTCTCGCAAGTGTTCATAAGGATTTTCATGTTTAAAACCCGAAAAGGATAAACCTCTAATCATCGAAATGTAATCGGGGAGAACTCATAGCCAGGTGAAGAAATAGGTTGTGATGATGATGGTGGCTCTAAGAGTTCACCCCGTGGAGTGGAGAAAGATTGGATGGTTGGGTGTGACTCCATGATATGTTTTTGTGAAATTTTGAATGTAAGGAAAAAAATAAAAACAGAACGGTAAGTAAGATAGATTACGAGGGCAAACCTGATTCGTTACAAAGATAACAACCGTGTCCCCAGCAACGGCGCCGTAAATGCTTGTTGGTATTTCTTACGTCACGAATAAATCCGCAAGCGCACGGAATACCGTTGTAGCACTTCACCCGGGAGTATTCCAAGGTATCGTATTTATATCCGCAGGGAACGGAGTATTTCTGCAACAAGGTTAGTTTACCCAAGGACAACCAAGACAACGTAGCAAAATAGGGTCGAGAGGGTGACTCTTATCTATTTATCCTTTAAAGGTAGACGAACGCAAGCTAGACTTGTTTACTTCGGGCACCGTCTTAGGCTTGGTCCGCCAAGCCACTCCGATCTACGAAAGCTCTACTATGTACCCGAACGTGGAGGGTTCCTTTGGATGACAGGGCTGTCACTTCCCGCCACCTACCTCTACAAACCGTGGGGCACACAAGCAAACAAAGGCGATCTCCAGCCCTAGACACCACGTCTATGCTATTGACCACTACTCTAGCCTCGGCCTAGAACCGAGTTCGGAAAGCTAGAGTACTTCTTGCGAAGCGATGATCCCGTAAACAAGTATAACAAGAATTACGTCTAACACAAAGATATGTCACGATAGATAAGTAGATCACCACGTATAAATCACCAAAAAGAGTGTTTACACGCCAAGGTAAAAGAAAAGGAAATACTACTCCACTTTACAAAAGGGAGGAACACTCCTTCCTCTTCCTTGCCCTCTCTCCTATTCTACTAAAATACAAGAGGCCCTTGGCCTAAGGATGAGAGTTTTGTCTTGTATCTTGATGTTGGTGGTGTCTTTAGAGAGGGGGTGTAGCCCTTTATTTATAGCCTTGGAAGGTCGGCAACTTGGAGGCGGTTCCGGACGTCGGTGGCATTAATTGCGGGTGGAACCGACCTCCGGACGTCGGTGACAAACCGCCGAGAAAGATGGGCCGGGGGCCCACCTGTCGGCTCGGCCGAACCCACTAGGGTGGTTCGGCCGAACCGGCCTCGGACTCCCCGGGCTTGATTCTTCTCCGGTGCCTTCCCCGGCTGTGTACTGGCCCAATCCACCTGCTTGGTTTGATGTTGAGGCTCTGTTTTGTGGTTTTGGGCTTTTGGACTATATTCTTTAGTCCGGGGAAAATCCGTCGATAGCAAAGTCCATGTTTCGTGCATGTTTTCCCTCGTTTTCATATGAATTGCACCTGCATTCATAATTTCACCAAGACTAGTGGAATTTGTTAGAAATAATCCCTATGTCTATTCTTGGTGATGGTGTTTGATTCAAAAAGATGCAACATGTTGACGGTAAAATTGGACCATAAGGACCGTCAACAGTACTTCTCACCCCGTAAAAGGAACCACTCGGATATGTGTTACAAATGCATTTTCGAGCCTCCAACAATACAGCGGAGTATGAAGCTTTGCTCCATAGGCTTAGAGTAGCCGTTTCGCTAGGAGTCCGACGGTTGGACATTTATGGTGATTCCATGTTGGTGATAAGTCAAGTTAACAAGGTGTGGGATGCTCATGACGATCATATGATTGCTTACCGTCAAGAGGTTCGGAAACTTGAAGACAAATTTGATGGTTTGCGATTTTCTCATATACTGCGCGGAAATAATTCTGCTGCGGATGAGTTGGATAGATCGGGATCTTCACGACAAGCGGTTCCTCCCGGCGTTTTTCTTCTAGTATTGGATAAACCATTTATAAAGATGGAGCGTAAAGCTACTATTACGAGAGATCGTGGACGAATCGGTCTTAAAGAGTCGGGAGGAGAAAGCGGTATTGAAGGACCGGTCTAAGGAGGCGGTCTTACCGGAAAAGATAGCAAGCAAGTCCAATGTCGACGATATTCGGACATTGGATGTTATGATTATTGATTCCGATTGGCGTACTCCGTATCTTGACTATCTCGCAATATGGTAAAACTCCGGAAGATAAAGTGGAGAAGCAAAGATTGGAAGTTCGAGCCCGTAGTTATTTAACTCTCGAAGGAGAATTATATAAGCGCGGAGTTAATATTTTGATGAAATGTGTATCGGTTTCGATGGCATTCAATTGCTTGAAGACATACACAAGGGAATTTACGGAAATCATGCTTCTTCAAAGACATTGGTTGGAAAGGTATTCGGACAAGGATTTTATTGGCCTACGACGACGGATGATGCGCATAGAGTGGTTAAGAATTGCCAAGGATGTCGGTTTTTTGCAAGACAGACCTCATACTCCGGCTCAAGAGTTGCAATTGATCCTAATGACTTGGCCTTTTTCTACTTGGGGGCTGGATATAGTTGGACCTTTTAAGCGGGCGCCGGGAGGATTTACGCATATTTTTGTAGTAGTAGACAAGTTTTCCAAGTGGATTGAGGCTGAAGCGAGTTACTAGTAGAACCACAGCTCGCGCAATCAAGTTTTTGCGAGAACATCTTTGTACGTTTTGGGGTCCCATACAGTATTATTACCGATAATGGGCCTCAATTTACTTCGAATCTCTTCAAAGACTATGCTTGAGAGTTTAGGGATCAAGGTGCAATATGCGTCGATGGCACACCCGCAAAGGAATGGACAAGTGCAGCGAGCTAATGGAATGATTTTGACCGGTCTTAAACCAAGAATTTTTGACCGATTGAAGCCGTATATAGGAAAGTGGGTTAAGGAACTGCCCTGGGTACTTTGGGGGCTGCGCACTAATGTTAGTAGAGCTACGGGACGGTTTCCATTTTCTTTGGTGTATGGATCCGAAGCCATGCTACCTACGAAGTAAATATGGTGTCAGCTGCGGAAGAATTGAGGGATCAAGCTCCGATTCAAGCCGCTAAATATCATCGGGGATTACGTCGTTATCATGATCGTAATGTTCGCACTCGGGAGTTCTAAGTAGGAGACTTGGTTCTTCGGAAGATTCAGTCTAACAAGAACAGGCATAAGTTGTCACCGATCCGGGAAGGACCTTTTTGGTTAAATCGGTCTCCGGACCAGGGGCTTATAGGCTTATGACCTTGGAGGAGGAAGAGATTCCAAATTCCTGGAACATTGATCAGCTTCGTATGATACTTTAAGAGTATTTATTGTAAAGTTTTTCATATTATAATAAAGTAATTTTATCTAATGATGATGTTTGTGTCTCCATACTTTAATTTTGAATTAAATTATTGAGCCAGGGGTCTGTTATGATAAGAACAGATCGTGATAGTTTGCTATTCCGCTACGTTAAGAGAAGTCTATGATACTTTGCTATTCTCGCTATGTTAAGAGCAGTCTATGATATTATGAATATTGATTGGTAGACTGTTGTGTTAAGGACGATCAGTGAAATCTTGAAATCCTACAAACTAGCTTTTTGCTTATGTTACATGATCTTGTTAAAGTAAGCTATAATTATGAATTGTGATCTCGTGCTGGTTAAGAGCCAGAATTGGATCATAATTATTCAGATTGAAATGACCATCATGTCTTAAGTAAATAAGTTAGCAAGTATGATGGTGAAACCAGTATTCATATAGAAAAGAAAAGTAATCGATATTTAAAATACGATGATCAAGATGTCCGATTCCAAAATAGCCCTATTACAAAGTCTACTAAGCAGGACCGCTGGAAGTACCGGTGTCACCGGTCTTAGGATTTTCCTCAAGCCTATCATCCAGCGTTTCCTCGAAGCGAGAGGAGGATACTGGCAAATCCCTATCAAGATCTTCGAAGGCGTTTTCTATCGTCCGTCCGGCGGCGGTTGCTACATCCTAAGCATCTTGGTCTAGGGCAAAAGCTGCTGGCGCTACGTTGAGAGGGACGCCTGTTGGATCAAGAGGAACATCTTCCACCAACTCTAAAACAGTGCCAATGAGTGAGTTCTTCAGCTCATTGAACCGGTCTTCGATAGTATTAGGGTGGGCGCCATCCCCGATAAAATTGAAATCACATTCTTCGACCGAAGTCCAAGACTGGATTATAGCGACAATGTGTCCTCCTCCTGAAGCAACAATCATCCTTGAATGTTCTCGGATTCTTCTTGGGATTGCCCGGATGGCGGACTCAAGGTCTATCTCGTTGGGAACAATAGTTTGACTCGCCATTGAGATACTCTAGAGTACGCACCGTGCCTGCAGTAAGTTCTGAAAAAACAAGTACAAATTTAAGACCGGGATATTGCTTGAAGACCGGTATTTTCAAAAGATGACATAAGAGTAAACAAGAAAGGTGGGACTTACACCTGTGCTCGATCTCAGCAGCTCCGAATCTGCCCTTGATGTTTGTGTTGGATTCTTTCAGCTTTTGGGCGGTCTTCAAGGCCCTCTCTTTGTCGGCTTGTGCTGATTTCGCTGCTTCTAAGGCTTCAGCTAGTTCAGCTTTCAAGCGAGCGTTCTCGATCTCTAGCATCTTGTTGGAGCGAAATGCTTGAGCTAATATGTTATCTTTAGCGAGTAAGCTCGCCTTCGAGTTCTCCAATCCGCGCCGCCTGTTGTTCTTCGACACGAGAGCCCTCTTCCAGTGCTTGCTCTTGAGCGGCTGCTTTTTCGTGAGGACCTCTTCGACTTTTTTATGAGCAGCAACAAGACTCTCGAGCGCTGAGATCAAGAACGGGATTAATCGGGAAGGAAGATAACGGGAAAAATGTGGAATATATAAGACAAATTGAGAATATTACTCGATTAATTTGACGGAGCTCGATGATTTCTTGTCGGCGCTCCTCCATCATTCGATGGGTGTTCTGCAGACCGGCTTCTCTCCTCCGGAGATCATTTTCCTTGGCCTTCGGATCGGCGGTCCGAGTTTCCAATTCACCCAATCGTTCTTGATTGGCGTTGAGCTCCTCCTGTAAGCGGGCGATAATGGCGGTCTTGGCCTCGGAACTTTTGAGGAGAACCTAAAGGAAAGATTGAGAGAGCCAATAATTAGAATGTGATTGACTAGAGAGATTTTTGAAGCGAGAGGATATACCTGGCCGGATTCTGAAAAATTCTTTAAAACTTCTTCTTCTTGGAGAGCGTCCCATTGAGTTGTAGCGATGAAAGTTCGGCCCCGCTCGAACTGTCTACCTCCACGTCTCCAACTACCATTCTAGCCGACTTTGGTTCTCCGGGAGCTTTGCGTGTTGTCCTAGGCCGGCGAGGAATTTCTTCCATCCAGAACGGTCCCAATGATAGCTCTGGAGGAATCCGGAATAAGGTAGCTTGAGCGAGGATTACCGGAAGATGAGTCTTCGGCGATGGTAACCTGCTCTTCGGCTTCTACGCTCGGGCGGCGGGGAGTTCCTCTGTGGATGCCGCACCTTGAGGTTCTGTGATTGGAGTAGTGGGAGTGGAAGCGGGAGCGCTACCAGTCCGAGAGGAAGCGGCAGGAGCGGTACTAGGTTGAGAAGCGCCGGGGTAGGACCGGCTCGTGGTGCATCCGGAGTAGAGGCGAAACACCACTAGCGGGGGCTGTTGAAGAAGCTTTATTTCTTAAAAAGCTAGCTATGCTAGCTTGGAAATTAGAAGGGATCCTGTAAGAAGAAAGCACATTTAATAAGACTGGGGTAAGGAGCTTCGGCAGTTTTGGAGCTTTAGCGAGATGAAATAATTTAGAAAAGAGTTAGACTTACGTGGAAGCCTTCTTGAAGCCGGTGGAGGTCTTGATCTTCTTGGACGGGCCTTGGGTATCTCCACCACTTCGTCTGCAGCCCTTTTCTCCGCTGGATTGACTTGCGGAGTTGGAGCTGCTTCGTGGCATCACTAGGACCGGTCCGGTGGCCATACCGGGACCTTTTGGGTACCTTGGATAAGGGATCGACCGAGGAGGAGGTACCTTGAGTTTTTCCCAAGGAAGCTTCAAGAATGGCCCGAGCTGCCTGGCGATCCCTTTCGACGACTTCTTCCTCGCGTCGTTGCTCTTCAAGCTTTTGTGCCTCCGAGCGAGTATCGCCGGGAGCGGTGGAAGAAGTAGCAGGTTTGCCAATGGTCAAGGAAGTAGTACGTTTTCTTGTACTAGGAGCTTGAACCACGGCCCCGGATTTGGTAATTTTTGGAGCAAGGCTGGGAGGTAAGGGAAAGGACCGGTCCGAGGGCCTTTGAGTCGACCGGCTTGAACAGCTAGAGGAGCGGTATTGTTGGCATAATCCTCTCCCCAAGTGTCATTAGGAGGAAGAGGAGGGTGACTCCTGTAGTTGTCCATTTTCTGCAATTATAAAGATTGAGTCTTTGTAAGTAAATGATGATAATAAGCAACAAAGATTTGAAGACACAGAAAGAGATACTTACGGGATCGCGAGGATTGCATGAGCTGAAAGCTAGACCCACTCTTGTACATCCGGATAGATCCGGATTCGGCTGTAGCATTTGCTTGATGCGAGCTTCTAACCGCTCTTTGTCGGGAAGAAGGGTTCCATCCAAAGGCATAGCGGTGTCTTCATTGAAAAGCCAAGCTGGGTGCTCTTGCCTCTTGAGGGGTTGAACTCCCCGCACTATGAAGCTCCGGAGAATCGTCTCGGCAGTAACGCCTCTAACGGTCTTCAAGTATTTAATGTTAGCGAGGAGCGCAAGAACTTCGTTGTCTTCTTTGAGCTTTTCCCTGGTTTCTCGCAGTAGGGAAGTTCTTGGCTACCTTAGCACCGAAGGCGGGAAGAGCTGGTCGGGGATTGTCGCAGAAGAACCATCCTTTTTTCCAATGGGCTATGCTCTTGCTCAGGGACAGGGAAAAATATTCGTCCGCGCTCCAACGATTGGATTCCTACACCGCCAACTGCAGCTTGGCGGTCCGATGACGGAAGTGGGCGGATTTGGAACAAGTACTGGAATAGCTTGAAGTGGGGGAGAACTCCAAGGAAAGCTTCGCACAAGTGGATGAAAAAGGCAATTTGCAGGATGGAGTTAGGGTTGAGGTTCACTAACTCCCATCCGTAAAAGAAAAGAAGTCCTCTAAAAAAGGAACAACAAGGGAGATCGAGACCGCGGAGGAAAAAAGCCTTGAAAACTAATTGTTGAGACTCGTCTATTCCCCATGGAATTTGGCTAGGGGAAGGGACGCTCCAATTTAGGATGGGTTGAGGAGGAAGATACCCATCATTCACTCGCCTCATTGAGGGATGTTTCGGTGACCTTGCTGCTACCAAGGTCTTGGACGCCGAAAGGAAGCCGATCACGAGGAACGAGAGGAAGAAGATGAGGCGACGGTGGTGGATTTCTTCTTACCCATCTTAAGAGATGGAAAAGGAAAGCTTGAGATTGGTTAATGAGGAAGGAGAGAGCAACGGCGCAAAGGTGAATGGCGGACGCGTATGAGCTTTTGGGAGCAGGGGTTGACCTAGGTCGACCTTTCGTTTCTTTTTATAGACACTGGGATGGGCCCGGGGCTGGAAAGTTATTGGGCCATTTTGAATGGCCCGATGGATTTTTATTGTTAATAACCACTGTCGTGACTATGCAATTATGACCTAACGGCCATAAGGAAATTAATGATTTGTTATCTGCGTTAATTATGACTTAACGGTCATAAGAATAAGCCATCGTGCTTTTATGAAAGTAAAAAGCGGTCTGAAATACGGAAATTTTCAGATGGAAATTAAAGCAATACTGAATTTTACAATTCAGCAGTATGAGAGAGTTAGATTTTACATAACTCGGTGATAAAGGATGCCTTAGGTCTGTGGGTGTTAATCATCCGGCTGATTATAGGCTTTGGAGACTCGAGTCGCTGTGAGAATATAGGGAATAAACTGGTCCGATCAACCAGAAATTTTGGCTCTTAGTGAAATTTCACTAAGCGGATTATGAATTCGAGCTGATTTAGGCGGTCTGTTATGTGAAAATGGTGAAAATATACAGGAGATATGAAATTCGAACGGAATGACCGGTCCGAAAAATATGTTCTTGGCAAAAATTTGCTGAGAGGAATGTGATTTGATGGGAAATGATAAAGCATAGTCTCTCAGGAAAGACTCTTGCATTATTTGCGATTCCCAAATGATACAAGAGTCGGGGGCTATACCTAATTAGGTGCACCCGACCGGTGCACCGTATTCAAATAGCGGTCTATAGAGATTTTGGAAGCGGAAAAAGATGGAAACTGAAAGGAGCGGTCTGCAGGAATTGCATATTAAAGGAAATAATGAAGAATCAACTAGTGGACTCTTGCATTATTTGAAAGAAGTTCAAATGATCCAAGAGTCGGGGCTATACCAATTGGGTGCGCCTATTCGGCGCACCGTGAGAAGAATAAGCTATGATTACCTAATTAGGTGGTATGAAAGGTGAAAAACAATAATTTTTTCGGGCTTCTTTTAAAGCACTTGTGAAGAAAGAAGAACAAGTACAGCAGATTGGAGTTCTTTTTAATTTTACCATGAATAAAGACCAACATGTAGAAGACTCGGTTAGTTTTATTCAAGGTTAAATCAAAAATTCCACTCCGGGGCTTAAGTGAAATAAAGACGGAAATTTAAGAACATAGGATTATGCTCCGGGGCTTGCCTTGGTTGGGCTCGCAGTTAGCACACTCGAACTCACTCAATTCCAGCTGGTGCCCTCCTTGATCTTCGGTTCCGGCCGGGTTCCAATATGAATGCAAATGCGATGCATGAGCATGAGCGAATTCCTTATTACATAGCTCATGGAACTTTCTCAATAACGAAATGCAATGAATTGTTTGCACAAAATAAACATGCTCATGGGATGAGATGATTTGTCATGATGTTGAGACATGTAGGTTATTTCATGGGGACAACCTTCTAATTATAAGAAACATTCATTACTTAGCCTAAATACACATGTTTGTTTTGCGATCAAGAAGGTAAAGCGAGAATGGATCATTGACATGAGTAAAATGATTACTCATGTGCTTAGGTGGCTGCCATACTACATCACCATAGCATTTGTGCACTGAGACCAAAATATTAATAGGCATGACTTGGATAATTTTATATACGAGCACTTTTTTGACATATATCCAGATTATGCCTGTTTAGGACTAATCATTGTGCAAGAGGTTGACACAACAGTTTCTTAAGATGAGTTTTGTCATTTTTATACATTGAGCACCATAAGCAAATAACCTTTTATGTGGACTTTTCCATGATTAAACTCACAAGGCATTGTCTTCCGAATATATTTTTATTGTTTTCGGAATAGTAGAATAATTTAATTTGGAATAGTGCCCAAGATCTTGGGAAAACCCAAGTTAATGATCAATGGATTTGGGTAAAGAATTTAGGAAGGATATTCTCATATTGACGCAATATAAGGATAAGTATATACGAAATCTATCCCTTTTTAGGGAATGTACCAGCAATATGTGCAATATGATTAATCATGCCAGATGAAAGAGGAGATTCAAATTTGAATTTAGTTTGTTTCACAAATTTGCTTTGATTAAGTCCTGTTTCAGCCTTAACGTGAGGCCTTATTAAGGAGCTCAAAATTCGAATTTTTGCTATAGAACTGGGGTGAATCAAGCAGGGTCATGTAAAGTATGTTCTTCAAGGATTCCAACGAATGTTCATTTGCATCCTTTGGATTTGTATATCAAAAGTTATTGAATTTTTAAAATGCAAATTTGTCACGGGCCCTTAACGGATTAGCACTTTAAAGTACTTGGATATTTTATTTTTCCCGCAGAAACTACATGGATTATTCTACCATCACAAAGTACACATTCTCTACTTTCCAACAAGTGCTTGGTTAAGTACTTTGGAGTTATGATATGAAAGTTACGCAATTTTCAAAATGTAATCCTGTTAAGCTGCGTGGTCATGATAGTTAATTAAGGTTGCTCAAACTTTCCTTTTTGTCATATAAACATATGAGTTCATTTGGTTCAATTTAAAGTACAAGTTTGAAACTTTCCAGAGCATCTTGAATCGCTCAAATCCCAGCTCTAGAACCAAAGTTGTGCAATTTCTAAAATGCTTGAAGTTCACGGGTTTTATACTTGTGCCAGCGCGTTCGATTTTTGCCCAAGTGTTGGAGCGCGGCCGGTGCACGCCGTGGCGTGCGCGTGGAGGTGGTATGGCTGCTGGCGGCGAGAGAGGGCGAGAGAAAAGGGGAGCGCGGGCTAGCGAGGACCGGAGAGATGCCGCACATGCGCCGCGAGGCACCAAAGCCCAAGAGGCTCACCGTGGCGGCACGTCGACGTGGAGGTGGAGGATGGCTGCGGACGGCGGCGCGGCTCAACGGTGTTCCCGGTGAACCACAGCACCAAACAAAAGGCCAAGCTCACACGGTGTAGATGGATGCCGGAGGAAGCTACCGGTGAGAGGAATCGAGGTGTGGCTCACCGGAGAGAAGAGGCGGGCAACAATGGCGACGGCGGCCGACGGAGGGGAAAACGTTAAATTTGGCTAAACCGGAGGGGGAATGGGAGGGCGCTCGCTTCGGGAAGCTTCCTCGGGTGTGAGGGGGTGTTCGTGACGCGCTCGAGTGAGGGCGAGGGAGGCTGGAGTGGAGGGGCGGCGGGTAGGGTTGCGTGCGGCGGCGGCGCATAGCTTCTTCTTATGGCGGCCACGACCGGTGGAGGGTCTTGCGTGGAAACAACGCAACTGCGAGGATCGACGACGTGTGGGGCGGCGCTGTGCCGGAGGATGGCGCCTCGTCCGGCCGAGATGGGCGCGAACGCTGGAGCGCTCGCCGGCGGTGACCCCGTTCTCCTGTTCGAGTCCCGTGTCCGGAGGTTCTCCAATTTTACAACTTTGCCACTGCACTGCTGGTTCTGGTTTGGGCCATAAAATTCATTCTGTTGGGTAATTTTGCGAACCAAAATTTTGGTGTGTTCAGTGAGTTGTGACGAGCAACTTTCATTATAAGCAAAAGTTTAAATTTTTCTTGTAAAAATTTACAAACATTCGTGAACAGATGCTGTTTTCAAACATAGTTTGAATTTTCTAGGGAATTGTGCCACTCCAAAAATTCAGGAAAAATGTCCTAAAATCATGGTTTGATATGTCCTACCAGAATATGTAAAAATATATGGGTGCTATCATGGAAAATTTTAGAGATCTCAATAGCTAGGTTTTTGGTCATTATAAACACTAATAAAACCCTAAGGTGTTACTTCATGTGAGATTTTTTTCTAGATTAATATTTTGCACATGCAATTCATTCATTAGTACAGTGTGATTATTCTTTTGTGACACGAGGTGTCACATCTTAGGCCATGTGATAAATGCCGAAGGACTAGCGAGTAGATCCCGCCAAAGTTGAAGTTGTCAAGGACTCGGAGATAGCCCACAAATGCCACGTAAATCGGGAGCGTCCTAGGATTTGTATGTTATTATCAAAAATTCATTGAAGGATTCTCCAAGATTTCCAAGCCAATGGTGGAACTTACCCATAAGGACGCCAAGTTCCAATGGAGTCCACGAGTGTGAGAAAAGCTTTCAAGAGTTAAAGAAAAGACTCACGGAAGCCCCAATACTCACCTTGCCGGATATCTGCAAGGATTTTGTAGTCTCATCGTGATGCATCTCCTAAGGGATTAGGAGGTGTACTCATGCAAGATAACAAAGTTGTCGCCTATGCCTCAAGACAACTCAAGATACATGAGCAGAACTACCCGACACATGATTTGGAATTAGCGACCATAGTGCATGCACTTAAGATTTGGAGACATTACCTCATTGGTAACAAGTGCAAGATTTTCACGGACCATAAGACTTTGAAATATATCTTCACCTAGAAAAACCTCAACCTCGAGACAAAGAAGATAATTAGAGCTGGTAAAGGATTATGACCTGGATGTCCAGTACCACCCATGAAAGGCTAATGTGGTAGCTTATGCACTTAGCCGTAAAGCATACTCGCAACAATATAAGCGAAGCGACAATCAGCCCCGAGTTGTCCCAAGAGATGGAAAGTTTCAACTTACACATTCCAAGGGAACGGGAGGGGCTACACTAGCAAAAACTCTACCATTCAACCATACGAAACCTTGTAAGAGGGAGATCATGGATCATTACCACTAGACGCGCAGGCGGAACGGAAGCGACTTGGAGCAGCGAGGTCCAACGTAGTCACGCGTCGAGGAAGAGGAAGTAGACGTTCGCAGCAACTGTCTCCTCCTAGTCCAACCGATCACCACCACAGCAATTCCGCCTCCTCGCGGTATCCACACGTACACGGAAGAACGTCGTGCGCGGCGTGCTAGCACCGGCGGCACAGCTAGGGTTTCGTGGGAGGAGTGGGGTGGCGGCCAAGGTTTTGGATGTGACAACTATCCGGTGCCCTTGGCCGTACTCCACTTTATATAGACCTGCTAATGGGCCATTAGTCTAAAACCCATTAGTGATCTAACCCCTCATGGATCAATATCCATATATGGTCCGCGACCACAATTACATTGTCTCTTGGGCACATATCCAACAATCTCCCACTTGCACTAGAGACAATCTCTTTATGCACATATGTTCTAACACCTTAAGTGTGTGACCCGTTAGGTTCACATGTTATACGGTAATGATATGAAAACCCCTTTTCGGATCCTAAATCAACAATGACACCTAGCAGCACTTATTGACTCCCATATACACATAAATATCATATCGGCTGAACCTTTGACATGCACATACACCAATCCCTTTGCCTCCGATACCACTCAAGGTCAAGGCGAGATACATGCCATGTCACGTGATAGCTCGACCATTCACTCGATTAAATAGTGGATTTATCTTGACTAACACTTAGTCATTATGATTAACTACTTAATCGTTTTAGCATGGCCATGCATTTTCAAATCCATCTATCTCGAGGGGCCCAGAGATATCTCTCTTGTTACTAGGAGGGGCACATTCCATCTTGATCGCTCTTATCCTAGACATGTTTCATAGTATACCCAAAAATTACTTTTATGGCCACCAAGTTAAGTGGTTGGTAATCCCAAAGCATACTATTACACATTCTAGAAATCAATGACAATCTCGAGTCTAAGGATCTAGAAGGTACATCATTCAAGACAACAAGCGATGGCACATCATATAACATCTCGAGTAGAGTCTATTAGTGGGTCAATCCAACACCATGTTCTCCAACCGATGTGGACATCACACCCTTGGTTATATTATTACAAGGTTCTTATTATTAGCAAAGCAAAGGATTACCATAGAGGACGTGGTGCTGCGATTGCGGGGTTCCAACGTGTTGTTCGGGAGCCGGATCGACGTGTGTCACATCTTCGCCAAATCAAGAGTTATCCGAACCTTTCGGAAGATCGGGACCATAGTCCACATCAAGTGGTAATCAGAGCTTTAGGTGCACCGTCGGGTTCCCCCTATCCTCGTTATTTTGTTTCGTCCTAAACTCCAGAAAATTGCCTTACAAAAATAGTTATTCGTTGTGTATCTCGCTGTCCTGTATCCCCTTTGTGCCTCGCAATTTTCAGTTTGGTTTGCGTTTCTGAATTCTAGTCCTTCGGATTGTCATTGTGTCACTGGTCTTAGTTTGTTTCACTCATTTGTCTAGTTCGAGGTGTGATTTGTCGAGCCCATTGTCTAGGGTCGGTAAAAAAATTAAAACAAAACTTAGTTGTGCTTGTCCCTGTTTTTAAAGAAGATTCTTGTTTTTTGGGCTTGTGTCACGTGAAAAAAGAGAGAAGTGTCCTGTTTTCTGGCTTGTGTTAGAAAAAAAGGAATAAAAAAAGCCCCACCAAGAAAAGGAAAAGGAACAAATCATTGTTGATTGAGCCTAGAGGCAAGGTGCTTTAGTTGGAACCTTGCCGATGAGTGTTGCTATTTTAGTTGTGTGAGTCATCCATTCATTGAGTTTTATACCATTTTATTGTAATAAAAAAGAGAAAGAAGCAAAGAGTGCCCAAAAAAAATAAAAAATAAAAGGCAAGGAGGTGCTGAAAAAAAAAGAATAGAAAGAGCCGCACCTAAAAGAAAGATAAGAAAATCAGAGTTGCTTGCATCCTTTGTGTCCTTTGTTGAGTCATTGCTTCTTGCTTGCTTGAACTAGGTGAGATACAAGTTTAGGCCGGTGACATTAATACTTGGGATTATTATTCAGTTTTGCAATTCTCAATTGAAAATTTGCAATTCCTTGCTACTATATTTTGCTTATCCAAACTCCACATATATTCTTCCGAATAGCACATTTTGACCCCTCGCAATTGTCGGTTCACGCTCTTTAGGTAATCCTTTGCTTTGCTAATAATAAGAACCTTGTAAGAGCTTGGTAAGACGCTTCCATTTGCTTTTGTGAGAGTCATCACTGTTCTAGTAGTGTGATAGGGATAACGTTTACCGGATTGTTCCTGTTTTTGTCTCTGTTGCTCATAGTGACAGGTGATGATATGAGTACTCTTGCACAACGAGTGCTTAGTTCTCAAATGGCAAAGGCGGAGCAAAATCAAGAAAACAATTTGTTTCAGACTTTCTTTGTTGTGATGAATCGACGTTGTCGTGTTATCATTGATGGTGATACTAGCCGCAACATTGCAAGTTCCGAGTTGGTCGAGAAGCTTGGCTTGACCACACGACCACACCCACGTCCATACTACATCCAAGGTGTCAATTTTTGTGAGAAGATAAAGGTTAATAAAATTGCACGTATCAATTTTTTTCTTGGTAACTATAAGGATAGTGCAGATTTTGACATAGTACCTATACAAGCATGTCATTTGTTACTAGGTACACCTTGGATTAATATAAATAATGTTGTGCACAATACCATCACTAATATATACTCTTTCAAACATAATGGCACTAAAATTATTCTCAAACCTTTGAGTGCTATTGAAATTTTAGAAGCTGATCTAGAAAGATTTGAGAGAAGAAAGAATGAACCTTTTAGAGAAGAATGGGCGATTTTACAAGTTGCAACACTTTCATCTAAATCTGAGTTGTTAAATGAGGAACATATTTCTTTGCCTTTTCTTGGAGCTAATATCTTGCAGCATGTACAACAAGAAGATGAGGTGAATAATGTTGAGGTGCCAACGACCTCATTTTATATTTCAAAACCATCGCTTCATCATGAATCTAATACTCATGCTGAAATTGAGAGCAAAGGTAATGCTACACTCATGGACTGTGAGATTTCTCATGATGTGCCGAATGTTTCCACCAATCATACTAATATAGAGCAACATCTAGTGGAACCTTCTCTTGAATTACCTTTGTCACAAATTGACTTTCCTACTGGTCCTTGTGATAAAGATGTGTTGTGTGCTAGTGCTTCATTTATACCTTTGCAACAAATAATGAATGAAAATACTTGTGCTAATAATATAACCTTGCTTCCGATTGCTTCGAAATTGATGAGTCGAAACTGTTGTCTTCTTTAAGTACTTTAGTTTACATTGAATTTGATACTCTCTGTGATCTAATTAGTTTGGAGAAGAAATTTTTATGTGCTGAATTGCCTTGGTTGCCTAGACATACATATCACTATATAGGAAACTATAATTGTCAAGGACAATATATGGTGCATCGAGTTTATATTTGTTCAAAACAAAAATCTTCTTTGTTAGGGCAACAATATGATGAATTAGAGGGCTATAGTAACACTAATCATGTAAAATCCAGTTGGTCTAGTTTTGTTTTCAAGAAACAGGCTATCTTCCAAGAAGGGGAGCATTGGTGGTTTTCACCTACGATATCTTCTACAACTTTGGTCAAACCGAGGACAGATTGCTTTCAAGGAGAGGAGAACAATAAGGAAATGATATCCTTCGAAATAATGATTCAAGCACCAACGACGCCGAGGACGGCTTTTCATCAAGAAGGGGAGGATGATGTGGACATCACACCCTTGGACATAACCAACACTCCTCCAATACACATACATAATTCAAGGACAAAAACTAGAGCACGACAATTGAATTTACGGGTGAGCATGTTCCTAATGATCTCTCTATTTATATTTGAGAATATTTTACTACCTAATGAGTTAATTATTGTTAGGAACCATGGAGATGATGATAATATGGTTACGGAGGAGGTTGGAGGCGTGGAGGGCCAGCAAAGGCGTCCATGTCAAGTTGGAGGCCCAAACAAAATCGACTTTGAGTCTGTTTCGGAGTCCAGAAACAGCCTGCACCAAAACGGACGCCCTGGTCGCATACGAAGTCCGTTTGGGACGTTCTTTATATGGATGGAAAGATAATTGGAGAACCTTTCCATTGGCGCTGGTCTCATATCCAAATTCGTCCTGAGTCATCGGGAATTGCCGAAATACTAAGACATCCACAAACTGTCCCGGTGTTGCACCACCGTCTTTTGGCCTTTGGGCCGTGTATTTTGTTGAGCCCACTTAGGGCTGCGTCCGGGGAGGATGGACGACCCTAGGGACCTCATAAGCAGCCGCCGCCCCTTCCTTAGGGTTTGGGTTTTGCTTAGATTATTCTGCTTAGAACAGTTTCGTTGTTCATCGGTTTGTGAGACCCCAACTCGTGAGATTAATCATATATCTGCAAATTTGGTTGCGTTCTTTCTTGTTCTTGCTTGTGTTCTTGATTCGCAGGCAGGGATTAGCCTTCTTGGCGAGGTCAACCGTGCAACGCCGGTTGATAACCATAGAGGACGTGGTGCTGCGATTGCGGGGTTCCAACGTGTTGTTCGGAAGCCGGATCGACGTGTGTCACATCTTCGCCAAATCAAGAGTTATCCGAACCTTTCGGAAGATCGGGACCATAGTCCACATCACCAACATGTGTCCATATTTGTAACATCCTGTTTTTCGAAACATAAAAATGTCAAGTAAGAATTATCATTTCTTGAGATAGTCTAGATTAAGTATATTTTTTTCTTTTCTCTCTAAATAAAATATTAATTTAGGTTGCATTTTGCATATCATGTGCATTTTATTTTATTTCCCAAACCGTAGTTTAAACCTTTGTTTTTATTTGGTGTTTAAATCTTTGTTTAAATCTTGAAAAAAAAACAAACTAAGAAAATCTTGTTTTTTTTTATATATATACGGCCGAGTCAACCTAGTAGGCCATAAGCATCGTATCCCTCTCATTTTTTTTTCCTTTTTCTTTTTCCATTCTTTTTTTCTCTCAAAATCACGTGGGCCACTTAATTTCTTTATCACAAACCTTGTGCTCAGCAAGGGCGCGGCCCAGGAAGCCCAGCAGGCAAGCCAGCTTCGTCTTCCTCTCGACGAACGAAGCAACACCACCGCCGCCGCCGCAAAGAAATCGAACAACCGCCGGCCGCCTCCCTGTTTTAACTCCCTCAGCCCCGTTTCGCGAACGGACAGAAGCCAGCACGTCGCACCGCCTCTCCTCCCCCACTTCCGAGCAGCAGTGGATGAAATGCCTCATGAAGTGCGTTCTCAGACCATCAATGGCCGCTCCAGCCATTCCTCTCCGACGAGCTCGAAGCTGCTCGCCTCCCTCCCTCCTCTCCTATAAAAAACCGAGCACGGAGCACCGCCTTTCCCTCCCCTCACCTCGGCCTGGAGCCATTAATCTTCTCAACTGGCCAATCGTCAACATTCCTACTTTTCCCTATCACCGGTATGCACTACCGCCACCGTCGATTCCTCATATCCAGAGCCTCTACTCGCCTTTTATCACTGTTACGGTGCGTAGGAACTCCAGGAAGCCCAGGAGCTCGTCAACTTCACTGCACGACGCCGGCAGCCACGTCCACACCGGAACTCGACGACCCTCATCAACTTCCTCCGTCACAGACTACCACCAAGCCCTTCCCAACTCGTGCAACGGCCTTGGTGAGTGCGGCACCCTACCCTCTCCCTCCTGGCATCTTCGCGGCGAGTGTTTTTTGGGCCCCGAACCACTCTCGCGGGTTTTTCCGACGAGCCTGCACGGCGGCCCCGCCTGCCTGCTCCGCCCGGTCCACGGTGGACCGGTGGACTCCACGTGCGCGTTGTCTACGAACTCGTGGACTCAATCCACAGGATTTTCCTGTTTAAAATAAATCCCAGAAAAATCTTTTAAGCGTGTTGTATAATTTAGCCCTTCAGCCTTTGCGAAATAGAACCCGCTGTCCACCAGGCCTTGGGAATTTTATGTTTAGGTCCCTGTTGTTTTATATAATTAACCCGCAGTCCAGAATAGCTCTGGATATTGCAATTTAACCCCTGTAGTTTTGTTTAATCAAACCGCAGACCTACTGGAGTGTAAATTTTACCTGCTAGCCCCTGGTAGTTAGGTTTAATTGAAATCTAGCCTCTAGAACCTTTAAACTTTAATATCTTTTAAACCATAACTCTGATTTAGTTGATTTTTCAACCAAAATTCTCGTAGCGACGAAACCTATTCAACCATTGCATAATCATACTGTTTTATCTCTGTTTATTATGCTGTTTTTCTTATGTTTGTTATTTTGGGCTTATGTTTCCGATGTAACTGATCGATTAGAGAGCAAGCCGATGGAGAATTTTCAAGATTATCAGTTTGAAGAATCTAAGCAGCAGCAGCATCACGCGGATAGAAGCAAGTGTCCTTGATGCACATTGCTCCTATTTCTCTATCTATCCGAATTTAAATTTCATGCATGCTTCTCTAATTTGAATCCTATGATAGGGTTTACTAGAACTTGTTGTGATCTTTTCCTTGTCGCTTGTTTTGGGTGTAGTTGACTAGTTAAGGATAGGTCATGCTTAGCCTGGCTGAATCTTGGGAAAATAACTTGACTAATAATTTTGACTAATTATATACTTTAACCTAATTAATCATGGATTAATCTCTTTTTAGCAACATAGAACTTAGGTAATTCCAACAGGAGGATGTTGATGATGGTGCGGGTATGCACGGGTACTTGGTATAGTACCATTTGGTTGTGGTAGTGCTCGTTTGGGATTCTAAGGACCGGTTCGTGGAACGCGTAACCATGACAACAGCGCAAAGCACAGGGTCGATATGTGTAGGCTTGGTTAAGTAGGAGACCACTTCCCGGCTCTGCGGCGTCGAGGAAGGATGAAGGAAGGGTGTACTTCCGGATTCGAGGCGAGGAAGGGTGTACTTCAAGCCACGGCGCCGGAGGGGGCTTCGTAGGAAGGGTGTACTTCCGCAGCGGTGAAACCTTAGCGTGGGCGTTTTGCAAGCCGGGGAGCTCTCCGAAAGATCATGTGGTGATCTCTTGGCCTTATACCTACGGAAGTGTTTTGGCAACATGGAGACTTTAGTCACCGAATAGTGATGGAATCACCAACCCGTGGGTAAAGTTGTGCAACCTCTGCAGAGTGTAAAATCGTTATAACGACCCGTGCTCACGGTCACGAGCGGCATGGACCTTTCACATGGACTAGAGGGGTCGGGTTGTTTCCGGTGGGGTAACTAGATTCGGGTGGTGTAACTCGTAGATTACTACGAGTGGGGTAACCTGTAGTGGTTTTTGGATGGTGTAACCCAAGATGTTGGTACAGGTGGGGTAACTCGTACTCGTCCAATAGGTGGGGTAGCCTCGTTGGTGTGTTAACTTAGTAAATAGGTTGTTTTAATTAAAATGAACTTAGACATAGGTGCTTTCTATGCAATAAACTTTATGTTAGCCTTTCCTTCTATAAGCTTGCATGTCATAATTTTCCCCCACTTGCTGAGTATGTTATGTACTCACGCGTGCTACTTTCCCTGTTTTTGCTACATCTACCTGCTGCTCGGATGATGAAGATTTGGACTTCTTTGACGAGGATTACTACTAGGTGTGCGACTCCCGGTTGATCGCCCGTGGCGTGATGGAGTGCTCGTTGCGTTGTGTTTCTGCCCTGTGAGGCAATGTAATAATTCGGGTATTGTAACATATATTATGATGATATAATAACATGGTTTATACTCGTTTACTTCACTTTTGTCTCTATGTGTGTGAAAATTGATCCTGGCACACACATAGTTATGCATTCAGTTTTGTTCTTAAAACCGGGTGTGACAAAGTGGTATCGTAGCCATGTCGACCGTAGAACGTAACCTAGATAGAAATGGTCGTGTTTCAAAACATATTTTTGGTAAAAATCATTCCCTATAAATTCCTTGGATGTTAATTTTTCCTTAACCAATTCCTTCTACTGTCCTTGTATTCAAAATAATAATAATAAAATTTTTGTTTTAAACGATTCATTACAGAAATTAGGATATAAGTTTTCCATATCCTTGAATAGTTTTACAGTGTAGTCACGATTGTTTGCTTGTGTAATGCTTGCTTCTTGTTGTGGATTGCTTTCTTAATCACTCTTTCTTTAAAATACATATCTTTGATGCATATAGTTGGGGATCTCTTTATCTTTATCATTGTCATCTAAATCTTGTGCAATTATCGGATGGCAGGCACGAGGAGGAGCAATAACAACAACAATGAGAATCCACCTCCACCTCCGCCTCCATCAATAGAGCAAGTTCTAGCCATGCAGGCTCAAATTCTTCGGACTATGCAGCAAAGTATGGTCCAGATGCAACAAGGAATCCGTAATGCACCTGCACCCCCACCGAGAGACAAACTTGGTGAATTTTAGAGAACTAAGCCTATTCCTTTCTCTCATTCGAGTGGAACCAATGGCTGCAGATGATTGGCTAAGGACTATTGAGAAGAAGCTGGAGGTGGTGCAATGTACCAACAGGGAGAAGGTTTTGTTCACTTCTCACCTTCTTGAGGGCCCCGTAGCTGATTGGTGGGATGCTTATGTTGCAGCCCATGAGGAGCCGTAAAGTATCAACTGGAATGAGTTCAAGGCAAACTTCAGGTCACACCATGTGCCTCACGGTGTGATGAAATTGAAGAAAAAGGAATTTCAAGATCTAAGGCAGGGATCTATGTCTCGTCAATGAGTATGTCACTCGCTTCACCCAGCTTTCTCGCTATGCTCCGGGTGAAGTGGATACCGATGAGAAGAAGCAAGACTGCTTTCGAATGGTCTCAATGATGGTCCGGCTTATGCTCTAGAAGCACGTGATTTTGTGAATTTTCAAGATATGGTGGACAAGGCTCTTGTTCTGGAGAATAGGAGGGGAATGATTGACCGCAAGCGCAAGATGGTGCGTCAAGGGCAACAAGGAAGCAGCTCTAGACCTCGCTTCGGTTCTTCTTCAGCTGGACCTGCTTTCCGTCCAGGGCCACGGGATACTCAGCAGAGGACTCAGCTCGCCGGACAGGGATATAATACTCCTCAGCGGCAGATTCAACGCCCTAATGTCCGGACTCCTCGTATCTGCACCTCCAGCCCAGCAGAGGGCTAATGCTGGACGAATGCAGTGGTGGTTCGGGTCCTTGTTTCAGCTGTGGAGAGACAGGACACTTCGCTAACAGATGTCCTCAAAGACGTCCAAATCGGGCACCATCACAGGGCTCAACTCCTAGCCGCAATGCAAATTTTGCAGCAACTCCAAGCAAGGCGAGAATCAAGCTCGTGCTCGTGTCAACCATGTGGCAATCGAGGATGCTCGGGAGGCGCTGGATGTCGTCATTGGTATGTTCCTTGTCAATGATAATTATGCAGTTGTATTGTTTGATTCTGGAGCATCACATTCTTTCATAGCTGCTGCATATGTTCAAAAATACAACCCACCTATTTCCATGCTAAAGAATAGAATGGTTGTTAGTTCTCCTGGAGGAGATATGCATGCAAGTCGTGTTTGCCCTAAAGTAAATCTGATCATAACGGGGGTAGACTTCACGGCAAATCTCATTATTCTTGAGTCCAAAGGAATTGATGTCATCCTTGGTATGGACTGGTTAAGCAAGCATAAGGGACTTATTGATTGTGCTAAGAAAGCAATCAAGCTAACAGCCAAGTAATGGGAAAGAATTGGAGTATGTAGCAGAGGCACTCATCTCAAACAAGGGGGCAATCAATCGTATTGTCTTGAACCAACTGGATATCATCTCAACCGACGACATCAAAGTTGTCCGTGAATTCCCGGATGTTTTTCCAAAAGAGTTACCAGGTATGCCACCCGATCGTGAAATCGAGTTTGTTATTGAATTAGTGCCTGGTACTGCACCCATTTCTAAAAGGCCGTATAGAATGACTACTGACCAGCTAGCAGAACTTAAAGAACAACTTCAAGAGTTGTTAGAAAAGGGTTATATCCGTCCTAGTGCATCACCATGGGGAGCCCCGGTTATCTTTGTTCCTAAAAAGGATGGTACCCAAAGAATGTGTGTTGATTACCGTTCTCTCAATGAGGTAACCATCAAGAACAAGTACCCCTGCCTAGGATTGATGACTTGTTCGATCAACTTCAAGGAGCATGTGTCTTCTCTAAAATTGACCTCCGGTCCGGATATCATCAACTCAAGATCGAGCTAGTGACATACCCAAAACAGCTTTCACTACTCGATATGGTTTATACGAGTATACTCGTTATGTCATTTGGACTAACCAATGCTCCTCGCGTACTTCATGTATCTAATGAACAAAGTCTTCATGGAGTATTTGGACAAGTTTGTTGTTGTATTCATTGATGATATCCTAATATTCTCAAAGAATGAGGAGGAACATGAAGAACATCTTCGATTGGTGTTACAAAAGCTCGTAAAGAATCAACTATATGCTAAGCTCAAGAAATGTGAATTCTGGTTAAAAGAAGTCTCCTTTCTGGGACATGTTATCTCTAAAGGAGGAATATCTCGTGGATCCTAGCAAGGTCAAAGATGTGCTAAGCTGGAACACACCACGTAATGTCTCGTAAATCGAAGTTTCCTTGGCTTAGCAGGATATTACAGTGCGATTCATAGAGGGATTCTCTAAAATAGCCAAGCCTATGACTGAATTGCTCGAGAAGGGTAAGACCTTCGAGTGGACGCCTCGTCGAGAAGCCGCTTCCAAGAGCTGAAGCAAAGACTTACTACAAGCACCGGTCCTAACCATGCCTAATATGGAGAAACCTTTCTCGCCTCATCGTGATGCTTGTGGACAAGGCATAGGTTGTGTGCTCATGCAAGAAGGCCATGTTGTGGCTTATGCTTCAAGGCAATTAAGGAAACATGAGGAAAAGTATCCAACCCATGATCTAGAATTGTTAGTTGTGGTCCACGCTCTTAAGATATGGAGACATTATCTCATGGGCAAGAGGTGTGAAATCTATTCCGACCACAAGAGTTTGAAATACCTCTTCACTCAGCCGTAACTTAATCTCAGGCAGAGCAGATGGTTGGAACTCATCAAAGATTATGATTTGGGAATTAACTATCATCCAGGCAAAGCTAACGTGGTTGCGGATGCTCTCGACCGAAGGTCTCATCCGAACATGTTGGCCACTAGAGAGTTACCACGAGAAATTTGTGAGGAATTTGAAAAGCTTAACCTTGGATGGGTGTCAAACATCGAGGTTGTTGCAATGGAAATTGAGTCCACACTTGAGCGTGACATTCGTAAAGGACAGTTTGAAGATGCTAAGGTCCAGGAAATCAAGGAACAAATCAAGGAGGATAAAGCTCCAGTGTTTCACTCGTTGATGATCAGTGGAACCTTATGGTACAAGAATAGAATCTGTGTGCTCGATGTAAAGGAGCTCAAGGAGTTGATACTACAGGAAGCTCATAACTCGGTCTATTCCATGCATCCAGGGAGCACCAAGATGTATCATGATCCGAAACGTCTCTACCGGTGGTATGGGATGAAGAAAGTCGTAGCTGAGTATGTTGCTTTGTGTGATACTTGTCGAGGGTCAAAGCAGAACGTCAAAGGCCAGCAGGACTCCTACAACCATTGAAAATACCGGAATGGAAGTGGGAAGAGATTGGTATGGATTTCATTGTAGGACTACCAAGAACTCAAGTCGGCTATGATTCTATCCGGGTCATTGTGGACCGTTTATCAAAGGTTGCACATTTCATTCCTCGTCAAGACTACCTATAAGGGCCCAAAACTTGCAGAGTTGTACATGTCCGTAATCGTGTGCCTCGCATGGTGTCCCTATGAAGATAGTTTCTGACAGTAGGGACCCAATTCACTTCAAGATTTTGGGAGAAGTTGCATGAGTCCATGGATACAAAGTTGAACTTTAGTTCAGCATATCATCCGCAAACCGATGGACAAACCGAAAGGGTAAACCAGATTCTCGAGGACATGTTGAGGTCATGTGCCCTACAAGTATAGCAAGAGTTGGGATAAGCTTCTTCCATATGCCGAGTTCTCCTATAATAACAACTATCGGAGAGTATCAAAATGGCACCATTTGAGTTTCTATACTGGTCGCAAGTGTAGAACTCCTCTATACTGGAATGAGGTTGGAGAAGAGCGACTGTTCGGGCCAAATATTCTTCGAGAAGCGTAAAAGCAAGTTCACATTGTTAGGGAGAACTTAAAGCTTGCACAGCCTAGACAGAAGAGCTATGCCGATCACCGCAGAAGGGATTTGAGTTTCGAAGTCGGTGACTTCGTGTACTCGAAGGTGTCTCCTATGAGAGGGCTTCATCGTTTCAAGGTCGGAGGCAAGCTTGCACCTGGGTATATTGGCCCCTTCAAGATCATAGCACAAAGGGGTGAAGTGGCATATCGCTTGGAACTGCCACCGCATATGTCGATGTACATGATGTCTTCCATGTCTCACAATTGAGGAAGTGCCTACGAGTTCCGGAGGAACAAATACCTCTAGAGGACTTGACTGTTCAGGAGGATCCGACATATCAAGAGTATCCCGTGAGGATTTTGGAGACAGAGAGAAAGTCACAAGGAATAAGAGGTATCGCTTGTGCAAAGTGCAATGGAGCAATCATACAGAGGAAGAAGCTACTTGGGAAAGGGAAGATGCACCGAAGGCGAGTTTCCAAACTTCCTTTCCGATCTGTCCGAATCTCGAGGGCGAGATTCATCCTAAAGGGGTAGGTTTGTAACATCCTCGTTTTTCGAAACATAAAAATGTCAAGTAAGAATTATCATTTCTTGAGATAGTCTAGATTAAGTATATTTTTTTTCTTTTCTCTCTAAATAAAATATTAATTTAGGTTGCATTTTGCATATCATGTGCATTTTATTTTATTTCCCAAACCGTAGTTCAAACCTTTGTTTTTATTTGGTGTTTAAATCTTTGTTTAAATCTTGAAAAAAAAACAAACTAAGAAAATCTTGTTTTTTTTATATATATACGGCCGAGTCAACCTAGTGGGCCATAAGCATCGTATCCCTCCCATTTTTTTTCCTTTTTCTTTTTCCATTCTTTTTTTTCCTCAAAATCACGTGGGCCACTTAATTTCTTTATCACAAACCTTGTGCTCAGCAAGGGCGCGGCCCAGGAAGCCCAACAGGCAAGCCAGCTTCGTCTTCCTCCCGACGAACGAAGCGACACCGCCGCCGCCGCAAGAAATCGAACAACCGCCGGCCGCCTCCCTGTTTTAACTCCCTCAGCCCCGTTTCGCGAACGGACAGAAGCCAGCACGTCGCACCGCCTCTCCTCCCCCACTTCCGAGCAGCAGTGGATGAAACGCCTCATGAAGTGCGTTCTCAGACCATCAATGGCCGCTCCAGCCATTCCTCTCCGACGAGCTCGAAGCTGCTCGCCTCCCTCCCTCCTCTCCTATAAAAAACCGAGCACGGAGCACCGCCTTTCCCTCCCCTCACCTCGGCCTGGAGCCATTAATCTTCTCAACTGGCCAATCGTCAACATTCCTACTTTTCCCTATCACCGGTATGCACTGCCGCCACCGTCGATTCCTCATATCCAGAGCCTCTACTCGCCTTTTATCACTGTTACGGTGTCGTAGGAACTCCAGGAAGCCCAGGAGCTCGTCAACTTCACTGCACGACGCCGGCAGCCACGTCCACACCGGAACTCGACGGCCCTCATCGACTTCCTCCGTCACAGACTACCACCAAGCCCTTCCCAACTCGTGCAACGGCCTTGGTGAGTGCGGCACCCTGCCCTCTCCCTCCTGGCATCTTCGCGGCGAGTTTTTTTTGGGCCCCGAACCACTCTCGCGCGTTTTTCCGACGAGCCTGCACGGCGGCCCCGCCTGCCTGCTCCGCCCGGTCCACGGTGGACCGGTGGACTCCACGTGCGCGTTGTCTACGAACTCGTGGACTCAATCCACAGGATTTTCCTGTTTAAAAATAAATCCCAGAAAAATCTTTTAAGCGTGTTGTATAATTTAGCCCTTCAGCCTTTGCGAAATAGAACCCGCTGTCCACCAGGCCTTGGGAATTTTATGTTTAGGTCCCTGTTGTTTTATATAATTAACCCGCAGTCCAGAATAGCTCTGGATATTGCAATTTAACCCCTGTAGTTTTGTTTAATCAAACCGCAGACCTACCGGAGTGTAAATTTTACCTGCTAGCCCCTGGTAGTTAGGTTTAATTGAAATCTAGCCCCTAGAACCTTTGAACTTTAATATCTTTTAAACCGTAACTCTGATTTAGTTGATTTTTCAACCAAAATTCTCGTAGCGACGAAACCTATTCAACCATTGCATAATCATACTGTTTTATCTCTGTTTATTATGCTGTTTTTCTTATGTTTGTTATTTTGGGCTTATGTTTCCGATGTAACTGTCGATTAGAGAGCGAGCCAGTGGAGAATTTTCAAGATTATCAGTTTGAAGAATCTAAGCAGCAGCAGCAAGCATCACGCGGATAGAGGCAAGTGTCCTTGATGCACATTTCTCCTATTTCTCTATCTATCCGAATTTAAATTTCATGCATGCTTGTCTAATTTGAATCCTATGATAGGGTTTACTAGAACTTGTTGTGATCTTTTCCTTGTCGCCTGTTTTGGGTGTAGTTGACTAGTTAAGGATAGGTCATGCTTAGCCTGGCTGAATCTTGGGAAAATAACTTGACTAATAATTTTGACTAATTATATACTTTAACCTAATTAATCATGGGTTAATCTCTTTTTAGCAACATAGAACTTAGGTAATTCCAACAGGAGGATGTTGATGATGGTGCGGGTATGCACGGATACTTGGTATAGTACCATTTGGTTGTGGTAGTGCCTGTTTGGGATTCTAAGGACCGGTTCGTGGAACGCGTAACCATGATAACAGCACAAAGCACAGTGGTCGATATGGGTAGGCTTGGTTAAGTAGGAGACCACTTCCCGGCTCTGCAGGCGTCGAGGAAGGATGAAGGAAGGGTGTACTTCCGGATTCAAGCGAGGAAGGGTGTACTTCAAGCCACGGCGCCGAGGGGGCTTCTGTAGGAAGGGTGTACTTCCGCAGCGGTGAAACCTTAGCGTGGGCGTTTTGCAAGACGGGGAGCTCTCCGAAAGATCATGTGGTGATCTCTTGGCCTTACACCTACGGAAGTGTTTTGGCAACATGGAGACTTTAGTCACTGAATAGTGATGGAATCACCAACCTGTGGGTAAAGTTGTGCAACCTCTGCAGAGTGTAAAATCATTATAACAGTCCGTGCTCACGGTCACGAGCGGCATGGACCTTTCACATGGACTAGAGGGGCTAGGTTGTTTCGGTGGGGTAACTAGATTCGGGTGGTGTAACTCGTAGATTACTACAGGTGGGGTAACCTGTAGTGGTTTTTGGGTGGTGTAACCCAAGATGTTGGTACAGGTGGGGTAACCTCGTACTCGTCCAATAGGTGGGGTAGCCTCGTTGGTGTGTTAACTTAGTAAATAGGTTGTTTTAATTAAAATGAACTTAGACATAGGTGCTTTCTATGCAATAAACTTTATGTTAGCCTTTCCTTCTATAAGCTTGCATGTCATAATTTTCCCCCACTTGCTCGAGTATGTTATGTACTCACGCGTGCTACTTTCTTGTTTTTGCTACATCTACCTGCTGCTCAGATGATGAAGATTTGGACTTCTTTGACGAGGATTACTACTAGGCGTGCGACTCCCGGTTGATCGCTCGTGGCGTGATGGAGTGCCCACTGCGTTGTGTTTCTGCCCTGTGAGGCAATGTAATTCGGGTATTGTAACATATATTATGATGATATAATAACATGGTTTATACTCGTTTACTTCACTTTTGTCTCTATGTGTGTGAAAATTGATCCTGGCACACACATAGTTATGCATTCAGCTTTGTTCTTAAAACTGGGTGTGACAATATTATTGATTTGATATCCCCGTATCTATGATCTCGTGAAACATGATCATCAATCAATACATATGCTAGTTCATAAATCATCTTTGTCCCACCGATGATAAGAAACTAGGGATCATTTTAGGATAATATCATAAACACTATGTGTTTCATAGACAAGTCACATACTCGCCAATCACCGTGATGAATATTATCCAAGGAACAAAATAACATTTATTCGATTACACATAAACATAGACTCGAATCAATATCTCACATACATGTCTTAATCATGTAGATATCTAATACCCATAGATCTCATATCCGCCTCATGCTTGGGCTGTGAGAGAGGCTTCGTCAACGGATCAGCGATATTTGCATCCGTGTGCACCTTGCATATCTTTACATCACCTCGACCGATGATATCACGGATGAGGTGATAATGCCGTAGTACATGCTTGTTCTTTTGATGTGACCTAGGCTCCTTGGCTTGCACAATGGCACCACTATGATTATAATAGAGGTCCATTGGATTGGAAGCACTAGGAATCACACCCAACTCGAAACAAATTTTCTCGATCCAAACAGCCTTCCTTTGTGGCTTCAAAAGCTGCAAGGTACTCAACCTCCATTGTAGAATCAGCAACCGTATCTTGCTTGGAACTCTTCCAGCTCACCGCACCTCCATTGAGGCAAAATACATATCCAGATTGCAACCTTGAATCATCTTTATCGGTTTGGAAGCTAGCATCGCTGTAACCACTTACATTAAGCTCATCCTCACCTCCATAGACTAGGAACATATACATAGTTCTTCTCGAGTACTTTAGGATATTCTTGCTAGCAACCCGGTGACCTTCACCTGGGTTTGACTAATATCTCGCTTGCAGCACTAAGAGGGAAAGCTACATCCGGGCGTGTACATAGCATAGCATACATGATGGATCCAATGGCCGAAGCATATGGAATCGCTTTCATCTTCTCTTGCTCATCAAGTGTCGAAGGAAACCGAGTCTAGCTAAGAGTAATGCCACGTGACATGGGCAAGAATCCTTTCTTAGAATCTTGCATATTGAACCGTTTCAATACCTTGTCAATGTACGTATTTTGGCTTAACCCAATTAGCCTCCTGGATCTATCTCTATAGATCTTAATGCCCAAAATGTATGCAGCCTCTCCCAAGTCCTTCATAGAGAAACTTTTTCTTAATGAAGACTTGACATCTTCAAGCATTGGAATATTATTTCCGATCAACAATATGTCATCTACATAAAGGACCGGAAATACAAGTGCGCTCCCCTAGCCTTTTTGTAAAAACAAGGCTCTTCTTCATTTTTTTATGAAGCCAAACCCTTTGACTACCTCATCAAAATGAATATTCCAACTCTGAGATGCTTGCTTTAGTCCATAAATGGAATTTTGAAGCTTGCATATCTTCCTAACATTTTGTGGATCGACAAAACCTTCAGGTTGTGTCATGTACACATCATCGCTCAGCTTTCCATCAAGGAAAGCTGTTTTGACATCCATTTGCCATATCTCATAATCATAGAATACAAAAATTGCTAGGAGAATCCAAATAGACTTTAGCATAGCGACAGGGGAAAAGGTTAAAATCATAATCCACACGTTGAATTTGCTTAAACCCTTTCGCCACTAGTCGTGCTTTATAGATGTGAACATTTCCATCCATGTCTATCTTTTTCTTGAAAACCCATTTACACTCAATGGTTTTTACACCATTAGGTAGATCGATCGAGTTCCAAACTTGATTTTCTCTCATGGATTCTAATTCGGATCTCATGGCTTGTCACACCCATTTTCGAGAGATGAAATGGATGCAAACGTATGTGTGCCAGGATCGGTTTAACTCACACATACGTGACATCATTAATGGTAAACAATATAAATAACCATATCCTTGAGTTATTACATTGTATCATCCATCTTTATTACAAGCACGACCCGTAGGTCTAACAGAGAGTACATCACAGCGAAAGGAAACTAGCGTACACACCCATGACTCCATAGGCATCGACCGGTGGATCGCCCGCCGAGTACTCCCGGTCCTAACCCTCATACGACTCCCAGCCTTCTCCTAGAGCTGAGCAGACAACGTAGGATATAGCAAGTGTGAGTACATGTCGTACTCAAGCAAGTGTGGGAAAAGAATGACATTTGGCTATAGATAAGGAAGGCCAACACCGGGTTTAATGCAGAAAGCACCTATCTAATCATGTTTTAATTAAGCATCCTAATTACTAAATTTAGTGAGGTCTGCCGAAAGCATCAAGGGTAGATTCTATCATCATTCACCATTCCGCCCTTTATCCCCTAATCAAGTGAGGGTCCATGCCGCTCCCGGCCGTGACCACGGCTATCATGACAGTTTACACTCGCATAGGTTGTACACGTTTCCCTTCGAGGAAGTGATTTCGTCCCCTCGTTGCCGGGTGGACTAAAGTCTCCATTATGTCGGTGCCATCGGACACATAACACACTTCGGGGTGTGTGGCCAAGAGATCACATCCAAGGCGGTTCACGGTGTCCTCTAGCTTTGTACGCGCCCACTAAGAGGTCCACTAACCTAGAGGAGTAAACCCTCCACTCGAGCAGCCTCACTCTATTGTGCCGGATGGCTCGGAGACCTTGTCTCTTCGTCACGCCTCCCCGGGACTGTCGGTACTCCCCAGCCACAGTCCCCCTCTCCTTCGCGCAAACTCCACCGGCATCTACCGTATACTACGCCAAGCCGCGCTCATACTTGGCTCGTGCTCGTACGGTTTAACATGGATTATCGCTCCGAGAACTGATCCGTATGCTTTAGGTGATAACAAGCAGGGGACTACCGGTACACCCCGAACGTAGCCCCCAACCAATCACCCAAAACCCTAAGCCATGTTTCTAATTATAAAGTTTGTGACACCCCTACCTCGCGAAGCGAGAGGGATTGTCGAACAGGATCGTATCGGGAGACATTCGACGAAGCGAACGTACATTGCACATACATCGGGGATACATTCATCATTTTATTACATAGGGAAACTACTTGAGTAACAAGTTTCATACATACTCTCTTAACTATTACAAGCCATTGTTCGAATTTCAAATTACAATACATAAGTGTAGTGTGGTTTTACAATACTTGATAAAGTCTCGTGCGGAAGCGTAAACATCTCGACGGTACATATATATATAGCTTAACTAGGAGAACCATACCAGCCCATACGGCATGGTCTCACTCTTGAGTCGGTGAAGCGGGAACCCACTCCACGGTCCACTCCCGAGGTTCCTCGCCTTGACACACATACTTCCCGCAGCAATCACAATAATCGGGCTGCGGGAATCCTGAAAATAGTTTCAACACAAACCCTGAGTATCTAATATACTCCGCAAGGCTTACCCGTCAAAAATGGTTCTAAGAACCGACCCTAACATGCAGGGGCTTGACCTGGCTTGCGGGAACTTGCAAAAAAAACAGCACCTAAGGAATTTGTCTAACTCATATTTTAGCCAAGTTAAGAGGGTGGAAACAAAATCATAAATTTTTGTGAGCACGACTAACAAGCATGGTTGCAATACATGACTTTAATATTCAAAAACAGCAAGCTTTAATCATCATATTCTCTTATTACTACGATGCAATCTGCTCGAGACAAGTGGTACTCATCACCGCGAGGGACGGCGATATATATCGATTTACACCCTGCAGGGAAAACCCAAATGCACGACATACGCATCATTTAAGAACACGTATGGCCACCTTTCACAAGATTATCATAGATATGAGCCGGGTCCACCCTCCGAGTGTGCATTCCACATGCAACCACAGTAGCGTCGGGTCCAAGGGTAATAACACACCCTCCGTCTACTCACAAACCCGTGCATCCACCGTGACCAACACTTTGCACAAAGGGTGGAGTTACCGTCCAACACTACGACTCTCAAGTTACGTCAGTTTACCAACTCCCATACGAAGGTATGCATTTGGTACACAACTCAATACTTGCTCGCGGAGTCACAACGAACGGTCCTTGACCGACACGTACGGGGCTATGGCGCCAAGGGCCAACCTTGGCACCGCATCCTACACATGCACTTCCCCGTACGGTCTCCAATTAATCATGTGAGGGTAACCAGAATTAAATCCCTAGACCGGGTGATCTCCAAATCACTCGGTGTTGCTACCGATAAATTATTAAGCATAGCACTAGCGATTAGGATTATACTTAACCAAGACCACAGGATACAGGAATCTAGTGCAACTAGGTTTCCGAGCAACTCCTAAACGTAAATGCACAATACATCATAGACGTATGTGAAAATAAAGAGAACTTTAAAACATAGGTCATGCTCCGGGGCTTGCCTTGATTCGGTTCGTAGTTAGCACACTCGAACTCGCTCACTTCAAGTTGGTGCCCTCCTTGATCTTCAGCTCCGGTCGGGGTTCCTATATGAATGCATATGAAGTGCATGAGCAATGGATGAATTCGTATTTATATAGTTCATGGAACTTTCTCAATAATATAGTGTAACGAAACGTTTGCATAAATTAAACATGTTCTCGAATCGTGATGATATGGTCAGGATGGTGATACGTGTGGTTTGTTTCATGGGGACAACCTTCTAATTAGGTAAACTTTCCATCATCTAGCATAAATGAACATGCTGATTTTTAGATCAAAATAATCGGATAGGCCTCATGATCGAAACAAGTGGTAGAAAATGTTTATATGGCTAAGCATAATCATATGATGACGTTTAGCGTTGTGGTTTTACATCAATAATCATGTGACCCAACGTTGGAGTAAATCATTTTATTACATTCCCTAGTATAATCTATGACCAAGCTGATATTTATTAATTTATTGTACCAAAACTTAATGTCCACTTCTTAGGGTGATGTTCTCATGGTGCCCCTAGTTAATTAGCACTTATGTTCCTTTGTGCAAAATTTTATACAATAACTTATACATGGTAGATGACTGTTCTTGCCCAAAATATAAACATGATCATGACATGTTTAATTGTACCATGTAAGTGTGGAAAAATATCTAGCCATAACAGAAAGTAAAAAGGCAACTTTGAGCTTAGCAAATCCCCAGCCATTTTATTGAGCTAAGTCAGGGTTGACAGGCTGATTGTGAAGCCATCTTAAGGTGTTCAAATCTTAATATTTTGCTATAGAACTTAGGTGAATCATGTTGGTTAATGTAAAGTACATAGCTCAAGGTTTACAACAAACTTATAGTTGTTTCATTTGGAGCTGTATTTAAAAAGTTATTGAATTTCAAAAACGGCAAGTTGTCACGCGGGCATAACGGATTAGCATCTTAGAGTGCTTATATCTTTATTTTTCTACATATGAAGTACTGGGATTATGTTACTACGTTAAAGTACAAGTTATCTACTTTCCAAAGAGCCCTTGCTCATGAAGTTTGGATCCGGGGTCTAGAAGTTACATCATTTTAAAAATGCAATCTTGTTAAGCAGCGTGGTCGTGATAGCGTTTTCATCTTGCTCAAAAATTAAATTTCACTATATAATCATAGGTGTTCATGTACACCATGCTGTAGTACAGGTTATAAACTTTCGAATGCACTTTGGATCGCTCAAATCGGTGGCGTAAATCTCGGGATATGATTTTTCTAAAATCCTTAACGTTCACGGTTTTGGTTCGGCCAGCGCGATCGAAAATTTTCCTAAGTGCTAGAGCGCGGCAGGGCGGCCGTGGCGTGCGCGGCGTGCGCCGTGCGCGGGTGCGTGGCGAGGCTGCCGGCGGTGAGTGGAGGCGAGAGAGGAGGGGCGCGCGGGTTGGTAAGCACCAGGGAGCTCCCGCACATGCGCCGCGAGGCCCCAAAGCTCGAGAGGCTCACCGTGGCGGCGCGTCGACGTGGAGGTGGAGGACGGTTGCGGGCGGCGAAGCGGCTCGACGACGTTCCCGGCGAACGGCTGCACCGAGAGGAGGGGCGAAGCTAGTGAGGAGTTCGCAGGGTAGACAACAAGCCATGACCGAAAGGGATTGCGTAGAGGCTCACCGTGCGAAGCGAATCGACGTCAATGGCGGACGGTGGCGGAGAGGAAGGAAGGATGAATCCGGTCGCGGTGTTGCGGGGTGGGGTGGCACGTGCTCGAGGGGCGTAGCTAGGGTTAGGGCGGAGCTCTTGGCACGCAGCGGAGGTGCGGAACTGGTCTGGACAAGCGGGGCGGCGGGAGGCGCTCGGACGGCGGCGACCGGAGAAGCTCTACTTTTAAGGCGGCCGTGGACGGCCGAGCTCTTCGCGTGAAATCGACGCGACCATGGCGATCGCGGACGCGTGGGGCGGCGCTGTGCAGGCGGGCGGCGCCTCGTCCGGCCGGGATGGGCACGAACGCCGGAGCACTCCCGGCGGTGGCCCCGAGCTCCTGTGCGTTCCCTGTTGTCCGAAGGTTCTTCATATTTACGACTCTGCCACTGCACTGCCGGTTCTGGTTTGGGCCATATCATTCGTTCTGTTGGGAAATTTTGCGAACCAAAATTTTGGTGTGTTCAGTGAGTTGTGACAAGCAACTTTCGTTATAGGCAAAAATTTAAATTTTGCTTGTAAAAATTTACAAAAAATCATGAACAAGTGCTGTTTTAAACCTAGTTTGGATTTTTCTAGGAAATTGTGCTGCTCCAAAAATTCAGGAAAAATATCCTAAATTCATGTCTTGATGTGCTCTACCAGATTGTGCAAAAATTTGGGGTTACCACTTTGGGGAATGTTTGAGATCTCAAGAGCTAGGGTTTTGGAACATTAAAAACCCTAATAGGACTTTAATCCCTTATTTCATGTGACTTGGCAATTGATTACTGTTTTATACATGCAAAATTTTATTTAGTACAGTAACAACCTGAATTTGTGACACGGGGTGTCACAGCCCTCCCCTTAAAGAAATCTCGTCCCGAGATTACGGTTGATAAAAAGAGTGGTCGAAGGGAGGTGCGTCGTTACCTCGATTGTGAAGCCATGAACTCGGGGAAATGATTATCCAGGAATTCCTCCTGTTCCCAAGTGGCTTCATCCTCCGTGTGATTACTCCATTGCACTTTGTAGAAGGTGGTAGTGCGGTTGCGAGTAACACGATCCTTTTGATCGAGAATCCGGACGGGAGTTTCTGGGTAAGATAGATCATCTTGCAATTGCTCGGTATCGGAGATGACCACATCGATGGGTGGTTTTAGACACTTCTTGAGTTGCGACACATGGAACACGTTGTGCACATGTTCCAAGCTTGTCGGCAATTGCAACCGGTATGCCACGGGGCTAAACTTCTCCACAATTGGGAATGGTCCAATGTAGCGGGGAGCAAGTTTTCCTTTTATACCGAAACGTGACACACCTTTATTTGGAGAGACACGAAGATAAACATGATCATTTACCTCGAATTCTAGCGGGCGTCTCCTTTTGTTTGCATAACTTATTTGGCGGGATTGAGCAGCTTTCATGTTAGCTTGTATTTCCCTCACTTTTTCCTCGGCAGCAATGATTTCTTCTCGGAGAGTAGGAACAAGAGCCAAATTATGTAATGCACCATAGGGAATGATATGAAGACAAGGATTACTTTCATTTTCAGATTTGCTGCAGTTTTCCATAGAGCAGATTTCAACTTGATTGCATTGGTGTTTGCGGCTTAATGCATCGGCAACCACATTAGCCTTTCCGGGGTGGTAATGAATTTCCAATTCATAATCTTTTATCAATTCCAGCCACCTTCGTTGTCTCATATTTAATTCTTGCTGCGTGAAAATATATTTGAGGCTTTTATGATCGGTATAGAGATGCACCAGATTCCCTAGGAGATAGTGTCTCCAAGTTTTGAGAGCAAGAACTACCGATGCCAATTCAAGATCATGAGTAGGGTAGTGTTTCTCGTGTTTGCGGAGTTGACGGGATGCATAGGCAATGACTCGGCCTTCTTGCATGAGAACACAACCCAATCCTATGCCGGACGCATCACAATATACGTCGAACGGCTTGCTGATGTCGGGTTGAGCTAGAACGGGAGCGGTAGTTAAATGCTTCTTCAAGGATCGGAAAGCATTTTCGCACTCCGGACTCCACTTGAAGGTAGAGTCTTTCTCCAACAATTTTGTCATTGGCTTGGAGATGATAGAAAAGTTTGGAATGAACTTCCGATAATATCCCGCAAGTCCGAGAAAACTACGGATGTGCTTGACGGTTTTGGGAGTCTTCCAATTCAGCACGTCAGCAACTTTACTTGGATCGACTGAAATTCCCTCGGCTGAAATGATATGACCCAAGAATGGAACTCGATCCAACCAAAATTCACACTTGTTGAATTTTGCATAAAGTTGATGGTCTCGTAGTCGTTGAAGCACAATGCGGAGGTGTTCGAGCATGTTCTTCCTCCGACTTGGAATAAATGAGGATATCATCAATGAATACCACCACGAACTTGTCCAGCTCCGGCATAAATACCGAGTTCATGAGGTACATGAAATAGGCCGGTGCATTGGTCAGTCCAAAAGACATTACGAGATATTCAAAAAGTCCATATCTCGTAGAGAAAGCGGTTTTAGGAATGTCCTCCGGCCGAATTTTGATTTGGTGATAGCCGGAGCGAAGGTCGATTTTTGAGAATACTTTTGCACCGACTAATTGATCAAACAACATATCAATGCGTGGGAGGGGGTATTTATTTTTGATGGTTACCGCATTGAGAGGTCGATAATCGACACACAACCTTAATGATTTATCTTTCTTTTTCACAAAAAGAGCGGGGCAGCCCCAAGGCGAAGCACTTGGGCGTATGTACCCCTTGTCTAGAAGTTCGTTGAGTTGCTCCTTAAGTTCAGCTAATTCGTTTGGAGCCATTTTATACGGTCTTCTAGATATTGGTGCGGTTCCGGGCTGAAGTTCAATTTTAAATTCTACTTCCCGATCAGGTGGCATTCCCGGCAAATCATCCGGAAACACATCGGGAAACTCACATACTACCGGTATGTCCTCTAATTTCTTTATTGCTAGGTGCTGAATTTGGTTTCTAGAAATTTTTGGACATGGTAGGGATAAGACCGATTTGCCGCATATGGGTGAATTTAAATGTACTTCCCGATTATCTATGTGTAGCACCGCCTATGCAATTTCATCCACCTCATTCCTAGTATCACATCTATTCCTTGACCATTTAAAACGATTAGTCTAGAGGGATATATTCTTCCAGCCAAATCAAGAGAGACATTTCTTGCCTCACGGTTTGTGTGAATGAGGCCACCGGGAGACGTGATAGTGTATGAAGTTGGTAAAATGGTGGATGGTAGATGCAATTTGTCCACACATGCTTGACTGATGAAATCATGTGTGGCGCCGGAATCGAAAAGAACGAAAGCGGAATGTCCGGATATAGAAAACATACCCGAGAGGACCGGTTCTCCGGCTTGCACATCTTCGACCGTAGTAAAATTCACACGGCCGGTTTTGGTGGGGGTTTTGTTGTGGTTGTTGTTGTTGTTGCCGCGGTTATTATTGTTGCCATTATTTCCGCGGTGGTGCTGATGCTGATTATTCCCACCGTTGTTGCCGTTATTGCGGCGAGGGTGTGGGCATTCTCCGATGAAGTGACCAATGCCGCCGCAGTTGAAACACGGCTGCTGCGGGGATGGTCCGGCACCTTGGTTGTGCTGCGACGGGGTGTGTTGGTGACCACGGTGCTGGTAGGAGTGGTGGGGCGCACGATAAGGCTGCTGAAAGGTAGTGCGTTGCCCACCCATTGGAGGCACTGGAACACGGAATTTCTGACCAGTGGGGCTGGTCACTGCAAGCTTGAACTTGTGAGGTGGCGCACCGGATGAACTTCCCGCGGTGCGCTTCCTCTTCTTGTCATCCTGATTGACGCGAATGGCGTCCTCTTGCACAATGGCGGCACTAACCAATTCATTGAATGTGCCATTTAAGAGAGCAAGGCGGTCTTGCAGTTTCGGATTTAGACCCTTCCGAAAGCACTCACGCTTCTTCGCATCCGTGTCAGCATGATAGGAAGCATACTCGGGCAAGATAGTTGAATTTCCGAGCATACTCTTGCACGGTGCTGGAGCCTTGCTTCAGGTCAACAAATTCCTGAAGCTTCCTTCTCATGACACCGTCGGGAATGTGGTGTGCACGGAAGGCTGCCGAGAATTCCGGCCAGAGCACCTGGTGATCCGCGGGGAGTGCAGCGGTGTAGTTTGCCCACCACGCACTAGCCGACCCACGGAGCTGCTGTGCTGCAAACAGAGTCTTCTGGTGCTCGGTGCAATTCAGAAGAGCAAACTTGGACTCCACAATACGCAGAAAATTATCTGCTTCCAGGGGGTCCTTTGCTTCCGAGAACGATGGCGGTTGAGTCGCCCAGAAATCCCCATAAGAGGTGGGACGGGGCTGCGGTGGAGGAGCTGCTGCCTGGGCATTATTGTTCTGGCTTGCCAGGAACAGCCGGAACATCTCGTTCTGATTATGAACGAGTTGCTCCACAGCAGTCAACGGTGGTGGAGGAGGTGGCTGCGACGAAGCACCCTCCCCGAATGATCCACCGTGCGACGAGTGTTCACCATCTGCCACACAATTTAATTACACCATTAGTCTCAGCGTTTCGGAGCCATAGACAATGATAGTAATTAAGGGACATGATATGGACATGAATTTCAGAATGCAACCCATAGGAGGAAAATTTCATCAGGTGCTGAAATTGATGGAGTAAAAGTTTCGGTATGAAATTTTCAGATTGCATAACCTGGGAGATTAATTTCCATGATCTGAAATTGATAAACCCAGAAATTTTTGCTCACAATTTCAGACCATTCAAACTTAGTAAAATTTCCTTACGATTCTAAATTTTGACGGAACGAGACATATATTCATTAAACATAAGCTTAGTGTTTCATATATATTTCGAGGTGCAACCCTTTTGTACACAAAAGCGCGCGATATTAACACTTCTTAGCGCGGGGTCACACATCCACGATTGTCCGGGCCTAGCTAGTCATCCATACCTCCTATGCTGTCAACCTACCCAAAACACAGCGACCACTACGTCCTTACGTACGTACAAGCCACTAGTTCTTGTTCTTTAGTACACTACCATTAATTTTACAAGTTCCTTTCTTAACACTAGTTAGCAGTCTAAGCATCGCTGTCGGTGTCTTCCGGGTTGTTCACATCGGAAGCATCGCTAGCAGCGTCGTCCCCATTGTTCTCCGGTGGTGGTGGCTGTAACAGGTTCCAGTGAGCTGCCAGCAACACCTGGTGGTGCTGCTGTAACGCGGCCAACTGGTGCTGGAGATTCCCTATCTCCGTGAACAGCTGGTCCATGTTGGTCTGTGCGGTCTGAAGCTGTCCATGCAGGAATTGCATGGTGGCCTGCTGGGAGTGGATGGTCTCATCCTTCTGAGCAATAGATGTCTTAGCTGCATTTAGCTCATTCAGCGCCTCAATCCGTTCCTCATCACAGAACGTAGCCATCTGCTCATGTTCTGCCTTTTCCTGCTCAGCCCTTTCTTTTGCCCTATCCGCGACGACACGTAGGTTATCGCTGAAGATAAGGTCATCCTGCACTTCCTTGATACGTGCAGTCAGGGCAGCATTTTCCTGCTCCAGCTCGGTGATACGGGCGGTCAGCTGCTTGTTCTCCTCTTTTGCTGAGTAGTAGTCGTCCGTGACGTCGGTGAGACGATCGGTGAGGTCTTCCACCTCAGACCTCAGCTGATTTCTTTCAGTCAGGAGTTGCCTCGCATCCATCTATAGATCATGGTTAGGGATACATTTTAAGCAGCATTATTATCAACAATTTAGGTAAATAAAAGCTCAAAGTAACATACTGAAAAACAGAATGAAACTAACATCCTTTACAACGTAACCGGTTCTGAACCCTCTCTGTTCTCGCCCAATTTTCATCTCTGTTTGTACAGTAAAATCTTACCAAAATTTATGACCAGATGCTAGAGGATGTCCTAAGCTTTCCAACGCATCCTAAAACACGAAAAAATCTTAAGCGGATCGAAAGATATGGCGATTTCCGGCTCGACGGTTTTCTGCCAGGGTTTTCTGGAAACGCCGGAAACTCAAAACTAGCTCTCTGTTTTTGTTTATTTGACCGACTTAACGAATTTTCCTTGCTGACCTGATATTAGATGAAATGTGGGGCATAACACGAGCTTTCCAGAATGGGGTAGATCATTTTATTTGGATAAGTACTTCAAAAGTTATCGCGATTTTTATGAGACACCCGAATCTGCCAACCCGGCGATTCGGTGGAAATCTGGCAACCTTTTGCCAGGTTTTTCGGGTAAGTCATTTTCAGTATGATTCCACTCTACTTTTACTTGGATCATCATGCCAGGGTGATGGTACGTGTTATGAGCTTTCCAGATTGTGTTTAATCGTTTTGTTTGAGTGAACGATTTAAAAGTTGTGGCCGTTTCCGTGAATCGATAATCGGTTAGGGTTTAGTTCTTGATCGGGTGGGGTTTTCTGCCCGATTTTTGGATATCATGCACGAATTGTGTTGAAAATTTTGGTGAGTTGTTCGTGACCGTGTTTTTGCATTCTTGATCGATTATCTCATGCAATTGTGATGCATGGCATGAATGATGACATGAAATGCCGTTAACCTACGTCCTTTCCAAAATAAAATACGTGATCGGTCTATATATAGCCGACCACTCGTTTTTGTGGCAACACACACACGATCTCATCACGGGAACTACACGATCTAAATTTCGTGGTTAGCGTACCTGCAAGAGACCATCTCAGAAACATTACATCAAATTCAAAAGAAACTACGAAAACAATTATTCCACAATCTTCTCAACTTCCTCATATCATCCTCTTTCTCATAGTAACGGTTCATAGAAAGAACCGCCCCGTGGATTGCCACGAGCCAACATTGTCCCGTATTATTACTTCCGCGGGCACGGAGCGCTAATTTAAATTGCAAACATACCTGGGCCGGGCCGTAGTTGCAAAAATTTAAACAAGCATAACCCAGGGTTAGTTTTGCCACATCTATTTCTACTGTAGACCTTACTTGGGCTTTCTATGTCGTTCCTCACCGTATAAATGTGTTGGTGATTTTTAGAATGACCCGTAGTGTACGGCATATCCCGACACGGCTCGATACCAGCTGTGACACCCCTACCTCGCGAAGCGAGAGGGATTGTCGAACAGGATCGTATCGGGAGACATTCGACGAAGCGAACGTACATTGCACATACATCGGGGATACATTCGTCATTTTATTACATAGGGAAACTACTTGAGTAACAAGTTTCATACATACTCTCTTAACTATTACAAGCCATTGTTCGAATTTCAAATTACAATACATAAGTGTAGTGTGGTTTTACAATACTTGATAAAGTCTGTGCGGAAGCGTAAACATCTCGACGGTACATATATATATAGCTTAACTAGGAGAACCATACCAGCCCATACGGCATGGTCTCACTCTTGAGTCGGTGAAGCGGGAACCCACTCCACGGTCCACTCCCGAGGTTCCTCGCCTTGACACACATACTTCCCGCAGCAATCACAATAATCGGGCTGCGGGAATCCTGAAAATAGTTTCAACACAAACCCCGAGTATCTAATATACTCCGCAAGGCTTACCCGTCAAAAATGGTTCTAAGAACCGACCCTAACATGCAGGGGCTTGACCTGGCTTGCGGGAACTTGCAAAAAAACAGCACCTAAGGAATTTGTCTAACTCATATTTTAGCCAAGTTAAGAGGGTGGAAACAAAATCATAAATTTTTGTGAGCACGACTAACAAGCATGGTTGCAATACATGACTTTAATATTCAAAAACAGCAAGCTTTAATCATCATATTCTCTTATTACTACGATGCAATCTGCTCGAGACAAGTGGTACTCATCACCGCGAGGGACGGCGATATATATCGATTTACACCCTGCAGGGGAAACCCAAATGCACGACATACGCATCATTTAAGAACACGTATGGCCACCTTTCACAAGATTATCATAGATATGAGCCGGGTCCACCCTCCGAGTGTGCATTCCACATGCAACCACAGTAGCGTCGGGTCCAAGGGTAATAACACACCCTCCGTCTACTCACAAACCCGTGCATCCACCGTGACCAACACTTTGCACAAAGGGTGGAGTTACCGTCCAACACTACGACTCTCAAGTTACGTCGGTTTACCAACTCCCATACGAAGGTATGCATTTGGTACACAACTCAATACTTGCTCGCGGAGTCACAACGAACGGTCCTTGACCGACACGTACGGGGCTATGGCGCCAAGGGCCAACCTTGGCACCGCATCCTACACATGCACTTCCCCGTACGGTCTCCAATTAATCATGTGAGGGTAACCAGAATTAAATCCCTAGACCGGGTGATCTCCAAATCACTCGGTGTTGCTACCGATAAATTATTAAGCATAGCACTAGCGATTAGGATTATACTTAACCAAGACCACAGGATACAGGAATCTAGTGCAACTAGGTTTCCGAGCAACTCCTAAACGTAATGCACAATACATCATAGACGTATGTGAAAATAAAGAGAACTTTAAAACATAGGTCATGCTCCGGGGCTTGCCTTGATTCGGTTCGTAGTTAGCACACTCGAACTCGCTCACTTCAAGTTGGTGCCCTCCTTGATCTTCAGCTCCGGTCGGGGTTCCTATATGAATGCATATGAAGTGCATGAGCAATGGATGAATTCGTATTTATATAGTTCATGGAACTTTCTCAATAATATAGTGTAACGAAACGTTTGCATAAATTAAACATGTTCTCGAATCGTGATGATATGGTCAGGATGGTGATACGTGTGGTTTGTTTCATGGGGACAACCTTCTAATTAGGTAAACTTTCCATCATCTAGCATAAATGAACATGCTGATTTTTAGATCAAAATAATCGGATAGGCCTCATGATCGAAACAAGTGGTAGAAAATGTTTATATGGCTAAGCATAATCATATGATGACGTTTAGCGTTGTGGTTTTACATCAATAATCATGTGACCCAACGTTGGAGTAAATCATTTTATTACATTCCCTAGTATAATCTATGACCAAGCTGATATTTATTAATTTATTGTACCAAAACTTAATGTCCACTTCTTAGGGTGATGTTCTCATGGTGCCCCTAGTTAATTAGCACTTATGTTCCTTTGTGCAAAATTTTATACAATAACTTATACATGGTAGATGACTGTTCTTGCCCAAAATATAAACATGATCATGACATGTTTAATTGTACCATGTAAGTGTGGAAAAATATCTAGCCATAACAGAAAGTAAAAAGGCCACTTTGAGCTTAGCAAATCCCCAGCCATTTTATTGAGCTAAGTCAGGGTTGACAGGCTGATTGTGAAGCCATCTTAAGGTGTTCAAATCTTAATATTTTGCTATAGAACTTAGGTGAATCATGTTGGTTAATGTAAAGTACATAGCCCAAGGTTTACAACAAACTTATAGTTGTTTCATTTGGAGCTGTATTTAAAAAGTTATTGAATTTCAAAAACGGCAAGTTGTCACGCGGGCATAACGGATTAGCATCTTAGAGTGCTTATATCTTTATTTTTCTACATATGAAGTACTGGGATTATGTTACTACGTTAAAGTACAAGTTATCTACTTTCCAAAGAGCCCTTGCTCATGAAGTTTGGATCCGGGGTCTAGAAGTTACATCATTTTAAAAATGCAATCTTGTTAAGCAGCGTGGTCGTGATAGCGTTTTCATCTTGCTCAAAAATTAAATTTCACTATATAATCATAGGTGTTCATGTACACCATGCTGTAGTACAGGTTATAAACTTTCGAATGCACTTTGGATCGCTCAAATCGGTGGCGTAAATCTCGGGAGCAAAAATTCAGAGAAAAATCCAACTCTAAGCAGAAACAGCATCTGTTCATCAATTTTTATAAAATTCTACATTTCGAATCTGGACTTTTGCCTATAACAAAAGTTGTTCCTCACAATACCATGAACCTCCAGAAAATCTGGTTTGCAAAAATTCCAAAAGGGTCAAATTCTATGAGCAATTTACAGAAGGGAACATCAGTGGCACAACTGTAAATTTTGGGAATCCTGTTTGAACAGAGGCCGACACAGTGGCCGGGGCCACCGTCAGCGGCGCTCGCCGCCGGTGCCCATGCCGGTTAGGCGCCGCCCCGTCCGGCGTCGCTGTGCAGCTCCACGCGTCGACCATCGCCCATGTGGCTTCGCCTAGAAGCGTGCGAGCTCGGCCGTCGATGGCGGGGAGAGTAGTCGCCATGGCCGCCGCCCGAGCCATTTCCCCGTGCGCCGCCCCCTCTGCAATTCAACGCCCCACATTTGCGCGCAAGTACCTCGCCAAGTTCCTGAGTAGCTCTAGCCCCGGTCCCCAACCCTCTCCTCTCCTCTCGTGAGCACCAATCGCAAAAAATCCGCCAAGGACTCCGTTTCCACCATGAACGCCGGCGAGCTCGATTGAGCTGTGCTCGGGTGAGCTCATGTCACGCCTCTGCCTCTGGAAGGTGTGCAAAAACCTAACGGACCTCCCTACTCCTTCCCGGGTCCAACCGAGCCCGAACGGAGAAGAAAAGCCCATCTTCTTCGCCGCCGGTCACCGCGCCTCTGCCACCCCTCCGACGAGCTGCTACCTCCCGGACCCCTCCTCCTTCTTCGACCCCGCGCCGAGCTTCCCCTCGAGCAGGTGACGCTCTCAGCCTTGGCCGCTCCTTCTTTCGCGCGGTGGCGAGCACAAGCTCCCACGCCGGAGTTTGCCTCTTCCGCCATTGCCGTCGCGAGCTATGCTCCGTTTCCCCTTCCGCCTCGCCACCCCCACCAAACGGTGCGCCGTCGAAAACCGTGCATAGGCGGCCAAGCCCGGCCCCTGCGGCGAGCCCTAGCGCGCCGCCGGCGAGCCCCGCCGCCGCTCGGCGACCCCCGCGCGCGACACTTAGTTAAATTTTTGAATCGTGCTGAAACTTCGTAACAGTCAAGGATTTTGGAAAAATCATAACTTGAGATTTACGCCACGGATTTGAACGATTCAAAGTGCGTTGGAAAGTTTGTAACCTGTACTTCAATATGGAATACATGAACACCTATGGTTACATAGTAAAATTTAATTTTTGAGCAAGATGAAAACGCTATCACGACCACGCAGCTTGACAAGGTTGCATTTTGAAAATGATGTAACTTCTAGACCCCGGATCCAAACTTCATGAGCAAGGGCTCTTTGGAAAGTAGGTAACTTGTACTTTAACGTAGTAGCATAATCCCAGTACTTCATATGTAGAAAAATAAAGATACAAGTACTCTAAGATGCTAATCCGTTATGCCCATGTAACCACTTGACGTTTTTAAAATTCAATAACTTTTTAAATACAGATCCAAATAAAACAACTATATGTTCGTTGTAAACCTCGAACCACATACTTTACATTACCCAACATGATTCACCTAAGTTCTATAGCAAAATATTAAGATTTGAACGCCTTAAGAGAGCTTCACAATCAGCCTATCAACCCTGACTTAGTTAAACAAAGTGGCTAAGAATTTGCTAAGCTCAAACTTGCCTCTTTACTTTTCTGTTAAGGTTAAACATTTTTCACATTTGCATGGTACATTTAAGCATGTCATAATAATGTTTATATTTTGGGCAAGAACGGTCATATATTGTGTAGGTTTAATCATAGCAAAACCACATGAAATGATGAGTGCTTATGGTGCACGATGTATAACGAAGTGATAAAACTTCATCCTAAGAAATGAGCACCAACCTCTTGCATACTAATTAATAAGGAAAAGATTGGTAATAATTATACCAGGAAATGTAGGTAATTAAATTAATTCGAGAAGGTATCACATAAATATTAATGCATAACTACAATTGCTATACATCATCACATGGCAGCACTTAGTCATATAGTTATTTTCGTCGCACCCATATCAATAGTGAATTATACCCTATTTTCTTGATCTCAAAATCAGCATGTACATTTATACTAAATAATGAAAAATTTCCTATAATTAGAAGGTTGTCCCCGTGATATAAACCATATGTATCATCACCATGACAACATCATCTCACCCCAGGAACATGTTTAATTATGCAAACGTTTCGTTACATTATATTATTGAGAAAGTTCCATGAACTATATAAATACGAATTCATCCATTGCTCATACACTTCATATGCATTCATATAGGAGCCCCGACCGGAGCTGAAGATCAAGGAGGGCACCAACTTGAAGTGAGCGAGTTCGAGTGTGCTAACTACGAACCGAATCAAGGCAAGCCCCGGAGCATGACCTATATTTTAAAGTTCTCTTTATTTTCACATACGTCTATGATGTATTGTGCATTTACGTTTAGGAGTTGCTCGGAAACCTAGTTGCACTAGATTCCTTATCCTGTGGTCTTGGTTAAGTATAATCCTAATCGCTAGTGCTATGCTTAATAGTTTATCGGTAGCAACACCGAGTGATTTGGAGATCACCCGGTCTAGGAATTAAATTTTGATCACTCTCACATGATTAAATGGAGACCGTACGGGGAAGTGCATGTGTAGGATGCGGTGACAAGGTTGGCCCTTGTGCGCCATAGCCCCGTATGTGTCGGTCAAGGACCGTTCGTTGTGACTCCGCGAGCAAGTATTGAGTTGTGTACCAAATGCATACCTTCGTATGGGAGTTGGTAAACCGATGTAACTTGAGAGTCGTAGTGTTGGACGGTCTCTCCACCCTTTGTGCAAAGTGTTGGTCACGGTGGATGCACGGGTTTGTGAGTAGATGGAGGGTGTGTTATTACCCTTGGACCCGACGCTACTGTGGTTGCATGTGGAATGCACACTCGGAGGGTGGACCCGGCTCATATCTATGATAATCTTGTGAAAGGTGGCCATACGTGTTCTTAAATGATGCGTATGTCGTGCATTTGGGTTTCCCTGCAGGGTGTAAATCGATATATATCGCCGTCCCTCGCGGTGATGAGTACCACTTGTCTCGAGCAGATTGCATCGTAGTAATAAGAGAATATTATGATTAAGCTTGCTGTTTTTGGAATATTAAAAGTCATGTATTGCAACCATGCTTGTTAGTCTTGCTCACAAAAATTTATGATTTTGTTTCCACCCTCTTAACTTGGCTAAAATATGAGTTAGACAAATACTCTAAGTGCTGTTTTTGCAAGTTTCCGCAAGCCAGGTCAAGCCCCCTGCATGTTAGGGTCGGTTATTAGAACCATTTTTGACGGGTAAGCCTTGCGGAGTATATTAGATACTCGGGGTTTGTGTTGAAACTATTTTCAGGATTCCCGCAGCCCGATTATTGTGATTGCTGCGGGAAGTATGTGTGTCAAGGCGAGGAACCTCGGGAGTGGACCGTGGAGTGGGTTCCCGCTTCACCGACTCAAGAATGAGACCATGCCGTATGGGCTGGTGTGGTTCTCCTAGTTAAGCTATATATATATATGTACCGTCGAGATATTTACGCTTCCGCAAAGACATTATCAAGTATTGTAAAACCACACTACCCTTATGTATTGTAATCTGAAATTCGAACGATGGCTTGTAATAGTTAAGAGATTATGTATGAAAATTATCACTCAAGTCGTCTCCCTATGTAACAAAATGACGAATGTATTCCCGATGTATGTGCAATGTACGTTCGCTTCGTCGAATGTCTCCCGATACGATCCTGTTCGACAATCCCTCTCGCTTCGCGAGGTAGGGGTGTCACATGATTTTTCTAAAATCCTTAACGTTCACGGTTTTGGTTCGGCCAGCGCGATCGAAAATTTTCCTAAGTGCTAGAGCGCGGCCGGGGCGGCCGTGGCGTGCGCGGCGTGCGCCGTGCGCGGGTGCGTGGCGAGGCTGCCGGCGGTGAGTGGAGGCGAGAGAGGAGGGGCGCGCGGGTTGGTAAGCACCGGGGAGCTCCCTCACATGCGCCGCGAGGCCCCAAAGCCCGAGAGGCTCACCGTGGCGGCGCGTCGACGTGGAGGTGGAGGACGGTTGCGGGCGGCGAAGCGGCTCGACGACGTTCCCGGCGAACGGCTGCACCGGAGGAGGGGCAAAGCTAGTGAGGAGTTCGCAGGGTAGACAACAAGCCATGACCGAAAGGGATTGCGTAGAGGCTCACCGTGCGAAGCGAATCGACGTCAATGGCGGACGGTGGCGGAGAGGAAGGAAGGATGAATCCGGTCACGGTGTTGCGGGGTGGGGTGGCACGTGCTCGAGGGGCGTAGCTAGGGTTAGGGCGGAGCTCTTGGCACGCAGCGGAGGTGTGGAACTGGTCCGGACAAGCGGGGCGGCGGGAGGCGCTCGGACGGCGGCGACCGGAGAAGCTCTACTTTTAAGGCGGCCGTGGACGGCCGAGCTCTTCGCGTGAAATCGACGCGACCATGGCGATCGCGGACGCGTGGGGCGGCGCTGTGCAGGCGGGCGGCGCCTCGTCCGGCTGGGATGGGCACGAACGCCGGAGCACTCCCTGGCGGTGGCCCCGAGCTCCTGTGCGTTCCCTGTTGTCCGAAGGTTCTTCATATTTACGACTCTGCCACTGCACTGCCGGTTCTGGTTTGGGCCATATCATTCGTTCTGTTGGGAAATTTTGCGAACCAAAATTTTGGTGTGTTCAGTGAGTTGTGACAAGCAACTTTCGTTATAGGCAAAAATTTAAATTTTGCTTGTAAAAATTTACAAAAAATCATGAACAAGTGCTGTTTTAAACCTAGTTTGGATTTTTCTAGGAAATTGTGCTGCTCCAAAAATTCAGGAAAAATATCCTAAATTCATGTCTTGATGTGCTCTACCAGGTTGTGCAAAAATTTGGGGTTACCACTTTGGGGAATGTTTGAGATCTCAAGAGCTAGGGTTTTGGAACATTAAAAACCCTAATAGGACTTTAATCCCTTATTTCATGTGACTTGGCAATTGATTACTGTTTTATACATGCAAAATTTTATTTAGTACAGTAACAACCTGAATTTGTGACACGGGGTGTCACAAAGTTCATCATGCGGGAAAAATAAAGCAATAGCATTTAAGATGAAAATTAACCTAGAACATAATAAATTAGCATGCTAAGCAATTCTACCCATTCATCCCAACATCTACATCCATGGCGACAAGGAATACAGGAGCAATCAAAACTAGTAGATCCTAGCATAGGCATCCATCAATTAACATAAGCATGCATTTACTACATTATGTGACGGAATAGACGAAAAAGGTGCAAAATGTGTCAAGGGCACTTGCCTTGGTCGTACGAGGGTGGCTGCTCAAACTCCTCAAACTCTTGATTCTACAAATCCCCATACTCCTGCGGCTCCGGACGTTCTCATCAATTCGCACATCACATCGGAACATACAAAGCATAGCAACAAATTAATACAGAGAATGCAGCAAGGTATCAAACAGTATGATGACGACCTAGATGCAAAGTACATGTTCCTACAAGAATTTTGGCGCAAGAATCGCTTAATTTGGAGCTACGGATCAAATTTTATGCTAAAAACAAGGTTCCAGGGACCTAAACATAATTAACCATATACTTGGAGGGGTAGCACAAAATTTTCGTATAAACAGAGGCATGCACGCGTGATTTAACAAAAATACAGGGGCTAAAATGTAAAATTGAGCGTCCTATTGAACAATAGGAGCTAATATGCATCAAACAGGACCTAAACGTAATTAAAGTATTAAACAGGGCTATATTACAAATATACCTAGACACGTAAATACGCGCACGTAATTTAAATCAATGACGAGGGCTAATATGTAAAAACGGCATTTTCGAGGGAATAATCAAATTATAATAAATCTAAAAAACCCCGTGGACCGAGTAATCGGCCCCGTGGACCCGTGGTCCACTAGTCCACGGTGGACCGATTACATACACCTCAAGGGGTATGCAATCCCGGCCTCGGATGTCACATCCGACGGTTGAGGGCGGCCAAGGGCGATGGTGGCGGCCGGTGGCTGGTGCGGAAATCGAGGCGATGGAGGGTGGTGAACTCACCCGAGGAGCCGGTGCGGATGGCGATGGGCCGGGGAGGGCCGGCGACGGCGAGGTGGAGGGTGGCGACGTACGGCGGTGGCGTTCATGCTCGTCGGACGTCATCCGCTCGTCGCGTGGGTCTTGGCGGAGGAGGTGGGTGACGGGGAAGCCCGTCCGAGGTCCGGCATGGGTGGAGCCGACCGCAGCTGCGTTCTTGTCGAGAGGGCAGCGGTGTGTTTCGACGGCGGCGGCGCGGTTGCCTAGGGAAGCGAGGGAGCTCGAGTGTGGGAGGGGAAAAGGGGTGCGGGGCGTCCGTGGCACGGTTTTAATTGCCCGAGGGGAGCTAGGGCGGGCCGGCGAGGCGAGGGCAGCCAAGACGCCGGTGATGGCGGCCATAGTTTCCATACCCGAGATTTGGGGCATTAACGCCACGGAATTTGGGCGATTGAGGGCGGAGCGGGTGTGGGAAGGAGCCGGCGATCTCGCACGCGCGGTCGGGCCGACGCGGGGAGGTCTGCGAAGGCACGGGATTCGAATTCGGGGAGGATTTTCGGGCGGTTGGGTTGGGGGCGGCAAGAGGACGAAGAAGGCAACCCGGGCCGCGTTGGTCGGGCTTGGGCCGGGAGAAAGAGAAAGAGAAGAGAGGGAGAGAGGTTTTGGGGCCGGAGGTTTACGGGTTTTTATTTCTTTTCTTTTTATTTATTTTATTTATTGGTTTTTCTTAAGCAACTAAAGGCTAAAAGAAAATTTATTTGAACTACAAGTACGCGTGGAAAATGCTACATGCCATGATGCTATGAATGCATTAATTTAATTATTCATTTAAGAAAATAATTTTGTAGCCCTTTTCTAGTATATAATAATTAGTACAATTAATTTTTGGGGATTTTAGAAAAATTGAAAAGTAGGGTGTGACATGGCTCCAAGCTATTTTTTGGAGTCGGGTCCCATCATAGCTTCCGTGTATGTCTTGGGCTCATCATTGTGCAACAATAATATGTCACGTTGCCCCGTGGTTAATAACATTTTGTTCACCTTGTTCTAATTGAGGTTCGGTGCAGGAGGAAGAAACATTTTCTAGTGCTTCTTGAACTTCTTCAAGTTGCACCGTCCTCCCACTGATCTTTCTTGAGAGAAACTCTTTCTCTAGGAAAACACCATTCCGAGCGACAAACACTTTGCCCTCATCCCGATTGTAGAAATAGTATCCTTTGGTTTCCCTAGGATATCCTACAAGCAAGCATTTATCCGATTTGGGACAAAGCTTATCGTAGGTCATACACTTTACATAAGCTCACAATCCCAAATCTTTAGAAAAGACAATGCGGACGCTTCCCCGTCCATATCTCATATGGTGTCTTCATCTGATTTAGATGGAACTCTATTAAGAGTGAAAGCGGTATTTCTAGAGCATATCCCCAAAAGGATAATGGAAGATCACTTTGGCTCATCATAGACCGCACCATGTCCAACAAGGTTCTTCTGATTTGGGACAAAGCTTATCGGACGTCATACACTTTACATAAGCCTCACAATCCCAAATCTTTAGAAAAGACAATGCGGGACGCTTCCCCGTCCATATCTCATATGGTGTCTTCTCTACTGATTTAGATGGAACTCTATTAAGAGTGAAAGCGGGTATTTCTAGAGCATATCCCCAAAAGGATAATGGAAGATCACTTTGGCTCATCATAGACCGCACCATGTCCAACAAGGTTCTCGTTTCTCCGTTCGGATACCCCATTCAATTGAGGCGTTCAGGTGGAGTCCATTGCGGAACAATTCCACATGGCTTAAGATGATCACCAAATTCATGGTTCAAATACTTACCTCCATGATCAGATTGTAGGGTATTAATTGTCTTGTCCAATTGAATTTGTACTTCATTCTGAAATTCATTGAACTTTTAAAAGTTTCAGATTTATGCTTCATCAAATAGATATAACCATATCTACTTAAATCATCGATAAAGGTAATGAAGTACAGAAAACCACCTCTAACCATGCAACTCATTGGACCACATACATCGGTATGTACAACACCCAATAGTTCGCTTGCTCTCTCACTATCTCCTGTGAAAGGTGCTTTAGTCATCTTACCAAGTAAAGAAGATTCGCATGTCTCAAATGATTCAAAATCAAATGAGTGTAGAAGACCATCTTTATGGAGCTTCTCCATGCGCCTCTCATTAATATGACCCAAACGACAATGCCAAGTGTAGGTGGGGTTCAAATCATTAGGTCGGAGCCTTTTCGCATCAATGTTATAAATTGGCTTATTCTCCATATCTAAGTAATACAATCCATTCACCAATGGACAATTAGCATAGAGAATATCATTCATGTAAATGGAGCAACACTTGTTCCTTATTACAACCTCATAACCATCAACTTCCTTTAAACACGAGGATATAATGTTTTTGCCCAAGGTAGGAATGTAATAACAATTTATTTAATTCCAACTCTAATCTCGACGGCAATGAAAGTGGATACGTCCCGACAGCCAACGCAACAACCTTTGTTCCATTGCCAACACGAGCATCCACCTCGCATCTTGCACACTTATTTGTCCCTTTAAGCCCCAGCACCGATTTGCAAGTATGAATCATTGATCCGGTATCAAATACCCACGAATCATCGGGACTAGTAGCAAGATTATTTCAATAACATTGATATCCGAAGCAGAAAGGTCGCAGCCTTCTTCTTCTTGAGTTCTTCATGGTAAAGCTTGCAGTTCCTCTTCCAATGCTCGAGCTTCTTGCAATAATGACAAGGATCTCCTACCGGTACCCTTGCCTTGGGAGGAGCCGCTGCAACCTTAGGTTTAGAGTTGGAGATCACATCTGAACTATTAGCCTTAGGCTTACGCTTTCTCTTCCTATCCTTCCGCACAATCACCACATGATTTGCACCAGTTTTCTTGATGCTATCCTCGACTATTTTTAGCATCCCATGCAACTCAGCCAAAGTCTTACCCAAGCCATTCATGTGGAAGTTCATAATGAACTGCTCATAGCTATCCGAAAGAGACTAGAGGATGACATCAACAGACCAGCTCTAGCCTAAGAGGAGTACCAAGCTTCTCCGGACTCTCAACGTAACCAATCATCTTGATCACATGAAGACTGACTGGAGCACCTTCGAGTCATCTTGCACACAAACAAGGACTTGGAGATATTTTACCTCTCGGTCCTTGCTTGGTTCTCAAACATGCCACGAAGCCCAACAATCATATTGTGGGCATCTATGTTCTCATAATGTCTGCTGAAGCTCGGAGGAGATTGTGGCAAGCATAAGACAGCTAACATCAAGCGCATCATTAGTATGCTTGTCATACTCTCTCCTTTGAGCGACAGTGGCATTTTCTAGAAGGTCATCGGGATATGGAAGCTCTAGAACATATTCCTTTTTCTCTTGCTTGAGAACAATTCTCAAGTTGCGATACCAATCAATAAAGTTTGTTCCATTGAGCTTTTCTTTCTCAAGAATCGAACGCAAATTAAAACCGGAAGTATTAACGAGGCTATGTAAATGTAAAATCCCTTATTAAAAAATTTAATAAAAGGTTTCATCACTATATGCTTGGTACCGTTATCCCTTCAAAACGACATATAGTGGACCAAGATCCAAGTTAACTAGGTTCTAGTGAGCTTTGGCATCACATCTAGAATTCTAGAATCCCAAGGTAAGCAACATTTGCTAATCACATCATATGTGACTCTTGTTTGTTGGGAGACATCATATGCCGCGGTGCCCAACACCATGCGCCAAAGCCCAAAACCGTTTTGATAGCTTTGTCAAGCAAACCAATACTATGCATGTAAATGTCCGACATTCACCCTATTTATTTAGATAGTTGGGGCACTCTACTTTGGCAGACCTACCACTCAACAATCAAAATTTTAATAGGTGCAGCTATTGGAAGGGCATCATTTTCAGTCTTAATTTTTCCGAGGGAACCTATTCTAGCATAATGATTATATCCAACATATAACATATGAAAGAATAGGATGACAGGAACATCATAACAGGCAATCATATTGACCGTGAAATAGTATGACCCTTTCAAATGGTGATCTCCATCTCCATCGCCATATGTCTCCTATGCTTGTGTCCACCATGCTCCAATATGGCTTCCATGAATAAATACTAGGCTACTACAACTAATAGCTAGTAATTGAAGTACATGAAGTCATGAGCATCACAAGTCAACACGCAAGCCGTTATACAATAATTGGACAGCCTCAACTCGGCTGTTTTAACCATGACTCGCCGGCCATGAAACCACAAACATGCATCACATACTCATTATGGGCCATGCCATTCACATCATTCTCTGCAAAAACATGTTAGGCGAGAACGAAACTAACGTGTGAATAAACAAGGTATGACAATCTAGGCGCGAGTCCGTATAGCGGTCCCACATAGGATTACATATATCGTATCTATGAAATCGCAATGAAAATCTCATCGGACATATCTCATCTAACCGACTCCGAGTCATTCACAATGCCTCATATTTTCATTAGGTTTACGAGAGTCGACCACACCACACAAGTCATGAAATCATCGGCTTTCTCTACTAGCGCACACGATTAGCCCCGATGGTGATTCCGGCCGGTAGGGACAGGTTGCGTGCGCACGGAAATTAGGCACGAACTTATCAACGACGTATGTAATGCTATCATCTCATAACCTTGTGTGACCCACCAATTGATCGATTGATCTAATCAACACGTATCATAAATATGCAATAGATCACATCTGCTACATTAGCATATCATCATATCCACGATCCAAATCTTAATCTAAACAAGGTCGGCTCCAATACCATTGTAAGGGAATGGGAGGGGCTACACTATCGTTCAACCACAGGAAACCTTGTAAGAGGGAGATCATGGATCATTACCACTAGACGCGTAAGCAAAACGGAAGCGACTTGGAGCAGCGAGGTCAAACGTAGTCGTGCGTCGAGGTAGAGGAAGTAGACGTTCGCAACAACCGTGTAACACCCCAATTTTTGGCCAAATTAAAAACCACCAAATAAATCATTTTATTTTATTCAGGAAAAACATTTACGAAAATAAACTAGGAAATAAAAACCCAATTACATACATAGGAAAAACAACGCATAGAATCTTTAAAATAAAAACCTAACTCCTGCAAACTTGGTTGTTTCTATTTTATTTGCTTTACTTTTATTTTTTCTTCATTTTACATTTGACTCATTGGAATTTATTTGGTTTTATTTATTTATTTATTTATTTATTTTGACCTAAGGAGTGAAGAAAGGAAAATAGAAAAGAAGATTAAACCCAGCCGCGCCGCCCTACCCCATTTTCCCTCCCCGGCCCACTCTCTCTCTCTCTCTCCCTCCGGCCAAGCCCACCAGCACCACCCCCTGGCCCCCTTCTTCTTCCTCGCCGCGCGACGCTGAGCACACGACGCGCGTCGTGCGCCGGCGCCTCGCTACCCCGTCCCCCACCTCCGGCTAGCACCGCTGTGACATCCCATGTCACATAATGTCCCGTAAGCAATGTCAAAACCTGAAGTGCAGGAATTGAACACTAATAATGGAGTGAACACACGAAATAATAAATTAGGGTATTTGAAAAGATTTAAAATTCAAATGTAGTTTAAACCCAACTAATTAAAACTCATTGATCCTCAACAATAGTATGCAAATATTTTTGCGGATCCTTGTAGAGGAGATCAAAACATGATTTTAGGAAATTTTGTGTAAATTTTTCTAATGGCACAAAAACCTAGAACAATTACCTAAAGGCAGAGAAGTGTATTTAACCTCGGAAATTTTAATAATTTTTCAAGGCAGAATCTTAACTTTTGCTAATAACAAAAGTTTCTCATCATGATGTGAGGGTCACGTACACAAATTGGCATAGAAAAATATTGAGCAGAGCTAGGGTTTTGGAAGCAAAACAGAGAAGGGTAGCAGTGGAACTTTGGTAATGAGTTGGAATCTTGGTGAACTGTTCCTGAACAGAGCAATGGGCCACCGTCCAGCGACTCCCGGCCGCCGGCGCCCATGCCGACCATGACGCCGCCGTCCCCGCCTCCACAACGCCTCTCCCATGCGTCGAGAATCGCTGGACTGCGTCGAATTGAAGCAACTTCCTCCACCGTTGGTCGCCAGCCATAAAAACCTACCTCCAGCCCGCCGTGCTCCGCGCCGCCGCCGCCCTCTCGCCGAAGCGCCGCTCTAGCCAATTTAGGCTCCGCGCGATGTCCCTAAGCCCTCTGCAAACACCAGCAAATCTCCAGCTCTGCCCCGTCTCTTCTTCTCCGTTGAGCAGCAACACATCGAGGATTGTTTCCCTGTTCCGCGTCCGACGACCCGTGATCGATTCGTGCTTCCGAGGTGAGCTCATGCTCCAATCCTACTTCTGGAGGTAGCAAAAGAACCCGGTGCACCACCCTGCCCTGTTTCCTCATTTGTTTAGCAGTGATTTGGACGGGATCCACCAAATTCCCCACCGCCGGCGAGCAACCGTGCGCCTCCCCTTCGACGAGGCCCCACCTCCCGGCCTCCCCGACCCCAATCGCAACCGCGCCGGCCTTCCCCGTGCCGGTGCGGTGCTCCCCGACCCAGAACCCCCTCCACAGCGCCCCATGCTAGATGAGCATCGACGTCGAAGCTCCCCCTGTTGGCCGACGCCGTCGCGGGCCAGCTCCGGTGTGTTATTACCCTTGGACCCGACGCTACCGTGGTTGCATGTGGAATGCACACTCGGAGGGAGGACCCGTCTCATATCTATGGTGATCTTGTGAAAGGTGGCCATACGTGTTCTTAAATGATGCGTATGTCGTGCATTTGGGTTTCCCCTGCAGGGTGTAAATCGATATATATCGCCGTCCCTCGCGGTGATGAGTACCACTTGTCTCGAGCAGATCGCATCGTAGTAATGACATGGAATATGATGATGAACTTGCTGTTTTTGAAGTATTAAATTCATGTATTGTAACCATGTTTGTTAGCCTTTCTCACTAAATTTATAATTATGTCACAACTCTCTTAATATGGCTAAAACATGAAATTTTAGACTTAGCATAGGTGCTGTTTTTGGCTATTTCCTGCAAAACCGGTCAGCCCCCTGCATACTAGGAGTCGGTTTTAGAAACCATATTTGTCGGGTAAGACTTGCGGAGTATATTAGATACTCAGGGCTTTGTTGTTAACATTTTTGTGCAGGTGAGATTGTCGAGAAGAATGGGCACATCTACGGGCTGATGTGTCACATTTTAGGCAACTATCGTCGAGATTTTCTTTACGCTTCCGCTCATTGTATATTAATGTATTGAAATCTGAATTTTGAACTCTATGTATAATAATAACCTTAACTTCAGATGTAAAATATGTCACTCATGTAACATAAATATGTATATGGAAATGGTGGATGTATCGTTAACGTATGTGCAATGAACGTTCGCTTTGTCGAATGTCTCCCGATGCGGTCCTGTTCGACAATCCCTCACGCCTTGCGAGGTAGGGGTGTCACAGCTGGTATCAGAGCTAAATCAGGATATGCCATACGTTAATGATCATTCATAAAAATTACAACACGTTATACGGTGAGGAACGACTTAGTAAGCCCAATTAAGGTATATAATAGAAGTAGAAAGTGGCAAACTAACCCTGGGTTATGATTGTTTAATTTGTTGCATCTACGGCCTGGCCAAGGTATGTTCGCAATTTAAAATTAGCGCTCCGTGCCCGCGGAAGTAATAATACGGGACAATGTTGGCTCGTGGCAATCCACGAGGCGATCCCTTCAATGGATCGTTACTCTATATGATAGTAGAACTGTGATTTATTTTTGTAATTTCTTTTGAGTTTGATGTATTGTGGATCTTCTGCAGGTACGCTAACCACGACCCATAGATCGTGTAGCAATCGTGTTGAGAACGTGTGTGTGTTGCCACAAAAATTGCGAGTTGGTCGGCTATATACCGATCACGCCTTTTAATTTGGAAAGGACGTAGGCACCGGCATGTTCATCTCATCATTCATGCCATTCATAACATATGCATATCACATATGTGCACGAATTCAAATTTATCAAACATGAATGACTCATCAAGTCACGATATCGAAAACACAAGAAAACATGAATCAGGCATATAAATACCACCCGATTACCAGTAAATTTCCACCCAATAATCAGTTCTGCGAAAACGATCATAACTATTTGGTTGCTAATCCAAATGGAATGATTGACCCCAATCTAGAAAGCTCATGATATGTGCCACAACCCTGTAATCACAATCAGGATGAAAAAGAAGTCTAAACGAACAAAAATACACCTAACCGAAACCCGGGTAAAAGTTGCCAGATCTTGCCCGAGTTGCCAGATTGGCAGATTTCAGGTAGATTGCCAAAATCGCTATAACTTTTGCGTTACTTATCCAAATTAAATGATCTACCCCACTCTGGAAAGCTCATGTTATGCCCCACAATGCCTCTAGTATCAAGTTGGTCAGTAAAATTCGTTAAGGTGGTCAAATAGGCGAAAACAGAGAGTAACTTATTTTTGCCAGGAGTTGCTAGAGTTGCCAGAACTCCCGGCAGAAATCGGGTGAGCCGGAAACTGTCGTAACATTCAATTGGCTTAAGCGATTAATGTGTTTTAGGACTAACTGGAAAGCTTGTAAAGTTTTCTAGACTTTTGTGAAGGTTTTGGTAATTTGTACTGTTCTTACCAGAGTTAAAAATTGCTAGTTTCTAGAACTGTTTTATGTCATCGATATTGTGCAAAGCCTAGTTACTTTCTTTTATACACCGTTCATCTTACGTTAGTTCATTTGGCATAATACTATGTTGGCCATGCTATTTGACTTGTTCCAAAAATCCACCACCTCCGGCGAATAATGATGATGACTCCGCTAACGACCATACCGATGTCAATAGCCCGGTCGTGCCTCCCGACACCGATAGCGATGCTTAGGTGTTGTTGTCAGCTATGTGTAGCATATGCAAATGAACGTAGTAGGTTAGACTAAACCAATGGCTTGTAATCGCGTAAACAATAGGTGATGGTGTCTTTTGTTGTATTTATGGCAACCTAATGAGCAATCAAAACGTTGTAACCAAAAGCTTCGCAACATGGATGAATTTCAGGTGCTATCCCAATTGTCGGCCACTAATTTCCAACCCCGCGAACCAATCATTAGAAACCGTTTGGTCTCGACTCAACTTGTTTTATTCTTCCCCTCATTTGGGATTACTACCTTCCTTGTTAGTAAATCATCCCGAGAGAATCCTGAAACTCTCGATCGTCCAACCTTTTATTATGCTAAGTTGTACCAAGAGCATAATTCAATTTAGTGGATATGTGATTCCAAATTGCCATTTTGTTTCTGAATTGTGCCGGTTCGCCCGGGCGCTTCTCAAAGCCAAAGAATAGGCTATATGGAAATGCATGCTGCTAAATCGGAATTTGGCGAGGGAATCCAAATATGATGTTTTTCTGAACGGATGGCGTATAACTCGGGATATGCAACCGGAAAGAAGAATGTTGTGTTTGAAGACTCGTTGGTACTATTAGCCGTATCTCCATCCCACGACCCTTACACATTGAAATCGACATGGTCTTGCCATGATCATGGAAGCTTCTGGTTGTAACCCAAAATTCTGAATCGTTCTCGTCCCAACGTCACCGTCATCTTTACCCTCCATAACTCCTTACAAATCTCGGGACGAGATTTCTTTAAGGGGAGGGCTGTGACATCCCATGTCACATAATATCCCGTAAGCAATGTCAAAACCTGAAGTGCAGGAATTGAGCACTAATAATGGAGTGAACACACGAAATAATAAATTAGGGTATTTGAAAAGATTTAAAATTCAAATGTAGTTTAAACCCAACTAATTAAAACTCATTGATCCTCAACAATAGTATGCAAATATTTTTGCGGATCCTTGTAGAGGAGATCAAAACATGATTTTAGGAAATTTTGTGTAAATTTTTCTAATGGCACAAACACCTAGAACAATTACCTAAAGGCAGAGAAGTGTATTTAACCTCGGAAATTTTAATAATTTTTCAAGGCAGAATCTTAACTTTTGCTAATAACAAAAGTTTCTCATCATGATGTGAGGGTCACGTACAAAAATTGGCATAGAAAAATATTGAGCAGAGCTAGGGTTTTGAAAGCAAAACAGAGAAGGCTAGCAGTGGAACTTTGGTAATGAGTTGGAATCTTGGTGAACTGTTCCTGAACGAGCAATGGGCCACCGTCCAGCGACTCCCGGCCGCCGGCGCCCATGCCGACCATGACGCCGCCGTCCCCGCCTCCACAGCGCCTCTCCCACGCGTCGAGAATCGCTGGACTGCGTCGAATTGAAGCAACTTCCTCCACCGTTGGTCGCCGACCATAAAAACCCGCCTCCGGCCGCCGTGGTCCACGCCGCCGCCGCCCCTCTCGCCGAAGCGCCGCTCTAGCCAATTTAGGCTCCGCGCGATGTCCCTAAGCCCTCTGCAAACACCAGCAAATCTCCAGCTCTGCCCCGTCTCTTCTTCTCCGTTGAGCAGCAACACATCGAGGATTGTTTCCCTGTTCCGCGTCCGACGACCCGTGATCGATTCGTGCTTCGAGGTGAGCTCATGCTCCAATCCTACTTCGGAGGTAGCAAAACAACCCGGTGCACCACCCTACCCTGTTTCCTCATTTGTTTAGCAGTGATTTGGACGGGATCCACCAAATTCCCCACCGCCGGCGAGCAACCGTGCGCCTCCCCTTCGATGAGACCCCACCTCCCGGCCTCCCCGACCCCAATCGCAACCGCGCCGGCCTTCCCCGTGCCGGTGCGGTGCTCCCCAACCCAGGACCCCCCTCCACAGCGCCCCATGCTAGATGAGCATCGACGCCGAAGCTCCCCTGTTGGCCGCCGCCGTCGCGGGCCGGCTCCGGTGAGCCACTCCCCTACCAGCCCCATTCCATCTTCTTCGTCGTGCAAAACCGTGCCTAGGCGGCAAGATCTAGGCCCGGACGCGCGGTCCCTAGCTACCCCGGTGATGCGCCGCCCCTCCCCGGCAACCCAGCGCCGCCGTGCGCGTGGCTCGGTTCAAATAGGCAGTGGCAATCTCGTAAATACGTATGAACTTTTGTTAAATTTGCGAAAATCATATCCTTAAAAATACAAGTCACATAAATGCAAATAATAACTTTTTGGAAAGCTTGAAACATGTACTGTACAATAGATCACTTCTTCATATAAGGTTCTCTGCAATAAATTGAACTTTTGATTTAAAAGGAGTGGCAATATGTTAAGCAATTTAGATCTAGATTTAGATCTCGGGGATTACAAAAATCATAGCTCTGAAAATACAAGTCAGAAAGATGTACTTGATAACTTTTTGGAAAGCTCGGAGCGTGAACTTTACATTTCCCAACTTTGTTGTATAGGGTTCTGTGCAAAAATTCCAAGTTTCACGTAAGTTAAAGTGGAACATTGTTAAGCTTATAAATTCCTTAAATAATTCCCTAAAAATGTAAAATTCACCAAAAATTGGTATGTGCACTTTTCATTACATATGAGACCCCTGGTATCTGAGTTTCATGTTTTCATACATATTTTGCCATCATTTGTATTATTGGCTTATGTGGTGTCTAATCGATTTAGATATTTCCTCTTAGAAAATGTGAGGAAAATACATACGGACATGCTCATCTAATTGCTTTAGTGCTCATCATGAGCTAATTTGTGTTTTGTCAACCAATCCTATTTAGAGATGTTTTAAAAATCACATTTACATAAATGGTACGGTAGCTAATTGCATAGTTTCTATATGATGGTTTAAATGGGAAAGTGCCTTACTTTGAGTAATAAGTAAAATAAAAGTCTAATTGTTTCTGATGGTCAATTGTAGGGAGGATCCTATTTCATCATGATGAGTTGTTAGAATTGTCCGTTTCTTCGGTGCTAATTATAAATTTCTAGGTTAAAAAGGTGCATAAAATGACCAATAGTGCGAATTATAAAATACTAGGTTAAAGGGTGCACGACATGACCAATAACCTTAGTGTCACCTTAATTCAAGTGTGAAGTTCTCCGAGCAATGCTTATAAGTTCAGCGTGCATAATCATTTTATTTGAGGTGTGTTTGCATCATTTAGGAGTAACCCTGCTCAAATCCAACGCTTAGACGAATGTGAATCACAGTGGCACGTGTGAAAACAGTGACTGTCAAGCGAATTAGAAATTTGATAACTTCGCATAGAAAGCTCGGATTTGAACGAATGAAGGCATTTTGGAAATCTTGAGACTTGTACTGTAACATGGAACACATGAACACATATGGTTATGTGGCAAAAATAAATGTTTGAGTAAGTTTAAGATGCTATCATGACCACGCTGCTTAACAAGATTTGATTTTAAAGATTTCGTAACTTTCATGTCTTGTATCCAAAATACATGAACAAAAGCTCGTCGGAAAGTAGATGATGTGTACCTTGACGTGGTAGCATAATCCAAGTACCTTCTGGGTGAAAAATAAAAGATACGAGTACTCCAAAGTGCTAATCTGTTATGGTCTCGTGACAACTTGGCATTTGTGAAATTCAATAACTTTTAAAATACAAATCCAAATAAGGCAATTCCACATCCGTTGTAATCCTTGAAACACGTACTTTACATGACCCTAATTGGTTCCCCAAAGTTCTATAGCAAAATTTTGAATTTAAAGCACCTTAAGATGGCATCGCGATAAGCCTGACAACCAAACTTCGCTAAAACAGAATTGATGGAAATTAACTAAGTTCAAGTTTGCTATTTTCCTTTTCTGTTAAGGTTAAACATTTTTCACATTTGCATGGTGCATTTAAGCATGTCATGATCATGTTTATATTTTGGGCAAGAACAGTCATCTGTCATGTATAATTTCTTGTATAAATTTCACATAAATTGACAATGATGCTAAATATTTAGAGAAGTGGTGAGAGCTTCACCCTAAGACATGAACATCAAGCCTTTGCATAATTAATTAATGAATACCAGATTGGTAATAAAGTATACCAGGGGATGTAAGTAAATTACTTAATCCAAGATTGGGTCATATAATTATTAACGTATAACCACAAGTGCTATACATCATCATATGGCTACACTTAGTCATATCGATATTTCATTCCACTCATATCAATAATGAAGCCTACACTAGCTTCTTGATCTTAAAAATCAGCAGGTACAATTATACTAAATAATGTAAGCTTATTATAATTAGAAGGTTGTCCCCATGAAATAAACCACACATATCATCATCGAGACCATATCACCACGTTCCGTGAACATGTTTAAATTATGCAAACATTTCATTGCATCGTATTATTGAGAAAGTTCCATGAACTATATAATTATGATTTCACCCATTACTCATACACTGCATGTGCATTCATATAGGAACCCCGACCGGAGCTGAAGATCAAGGAGGGCACCAACTTGAAGTGAGCGAGTTCGAGTGTGCTAACTGCGAACCAAACCAAGGCAAGCCCCGGAGCATAACCTATGTTTCAAAGTTCTCTTTATTTTCACATACGTCTATGATGTATTGTGCATTTACGTTTAGGAGTTGCTCGGAAACCTAGTTGCACTAGATTCCTGTATCCCGTGGTCTTGGTTAAGTATAATCCTAATCGCTAGTTGCTATGCTCAATAATTTCATCGGTAGCAACATCGAGTGATTTGGAGATCACCCGGTCTAGGGACTAAATTTTGGTTACCCTCACATGATTAATTGGAGACCGTACGGGGAAGTGCATGTGTAGGATGTGGTAACAAGGTTGGCCCTTGTGCGCCATAGCCCCGTATGTGTCCATCAAGGACCGTTCGTTGTGACTCCGCGAGCAAGTATTGAGTTGTGTACCAAATGCATACCTTCGTATGGGAGTTGGTAAACTGATGTAACTTGAGAGTCGTAGTGTTGGACGGTATCTCCACCCTTTGTGCAAAGTGTTGGTCACGGTGGATGCACGGGTTTGTGAGGAGATGGAGGGTGTGTTATTACCCTTGGACCCGACGCTACTGTGGTTGCATGTGGAATGCACACTCGGAGGGAGGACCCGGCTCATATCTATGGTGATCTAGTGAAAGGTGGCCATACGTGTTCTTAAATGATGCGTATGTCGTGCATTTGGGTTTCCCCTGCAGGGTGTAAATCGATATATATCGCCGTCCCTCGCGGTGATGAGTACCACTTGTCTCGAGCAGATCGCATCGTAGTAATGACATGGAATATGATGATGAACTTGCTGTTTTTGAAGTATTAAATTCATGTATTGCAACCATGTTTGTTAGCCTTGCTCACTAAATTTATAATTATGTCACAACTCTCTTAATATGGCTAAAACATGAAATTTTAGACTTAGCATAGGTGCGGTTTTTGGCTATTTCCTGCAAAACCGGTCAGCCCCCGCATACTAGGAGTCGGTTTTAGAAACCATTTTTGTCGGGTAAGACTTGCGGAGTATATTAGATACTCGGGGCTTTGTTGTTAACATTTTTGTGCAGGTGAGATTGTCGAGAAGAATGGGCACATCTACGGGCTGATGTGTCACATTTTAGGCAACTATCGTCGAGGTTTTCTTTACGCTTCCGCTCGTTGTATATTAATGTATTGAAATCTGAATTTTGAACTCTATGTATAATAATAACTTTAACTTCGGATGTAAAATATGTCACTCATGTAACATAAATATGTATATGGAAATGGTGGATGTATCGTTAACGTATGTGCAATGAACGTTCGCTTTGTCGAATGTCTCCCGATGCGGTCCCGTTCGACAATCCCTCACGCCTTGCGAGGTAGGGGTGTCACAACCGCCCCTCCGCACTCCGCGCGCGCCCGCCTCGCCCGCCGCATCGCCATGGCCGCACTCCCCTTCTCCACCTATAAAAGCCCCCCCACCCCCCCCCCTTTTCTCCTCGCCTACTCACCGCACCGCCCTCCGGAGTGACGAGGCAAGCTCCTCGCCCCCCCCGGCTTCCCTCCTCCCTCCCCTCCTCGCTCTCGCCACCATCCGCCGTCCGCCTCCCTCTCCCCCTCTCTCCGTCCGGTCCTCACCGGCCCCCTCTACCCAAGCCACTGCGTCGCCTAGCTACACCACGAGCACGCGCACCTCCCCGAGCCCCTTTCCCCTCAATCCCGAGCCCTCACGGCCACCTCCACTTAACGCCATCGCCGCCCGAGCCTCCGACGGGCTCGCGCGTCCCCTCCCTCATCCCCACGCACGCGCACCCCCACTCCCCGCTCTGCCGTGGTCCGTAGACCACTAGCGTGCCCCTAGCTACGCCTCTCCACCCCCGCAGCCGCCGGAAGGCTCGATTCCGGTAAGCTCCCCCGTAGCGCCGACCCTCCGGCCGCCGTCGCACACGCCGGTAGCCACCCGCCGTCCGATCTCAGCCCTAACAGTTCGAGATTAGACCGAGACATACCCCTTCGCCTATTTAAATCCGAGCCGTAAATCCACAAATCAACGCCCCTGGATTTTCCGCCTTTTCCCTTTAGAAAAATAAATTCCTAATCCTAGGAAAAGCCACTTTTACATGAAACACCCCGACATTTTCCCATATTAGTTAAGAGCCCTTAGATTTTTACATAAAGCCCCCTGTACTTTCCAGAAATTACAAATAGGCCCCCGGCCAGCCCGAAAATGCATTTTTGCATTTTAGCCCCTCCACTTATCCAAAATTGCCAAAATTTATTTATTCTTTTTTAGAAACCCTAGCTGATTTTTACAAAAATACCCCCGGACTTCCCATAGCCATAACTTTTCAACCATAGCTCCGTTTTTCACGATTCCGACGCCGTTGGAATCGTCATGACAAACCCTAGCCCCCAAAACATTCCTCTTCACTCTATTTTATTTGGTTTTTCCTCATTATTACTTTTTGCTTTCATTATTTTATGTGATGTAGCTTACATACTCTAACGCCGTCTCGTAGACGAGGAGATCTAGGAGCAGGAGACCGAATACCCCGAGTACGAGGAAGACTTCGAGAACGCATTAGGAGGCAAGCTCTATCAATTCCTTGATCATAATTGATCCTATTACTCTGCTTATTCTCGCACCTATATAGGAAGCTATTCTTAATACGCATCATCCTTGCAAATATTTTGCTAGAGCTCAATTGTTATATGATAATGTTCAAATCACTATAGATGCGAACATTATACCCTTCATTGTCATTAGACCACTAGAATCGACCTAGATGTATTTTTAACTATGTTAATGATATAGTAGTATCATGCTTAGGAACTCATTACTATCTATCATCATACACCTTGTTTATGAAAATGTGTGAAAATGTGTTTGGTGGTGTGTGTTGATGGGTGGGTGATTAGACCAATCGTGTGTAACATCCTAGTCCAGGGCTTAATAGGATTGATAGAATACTCATGTCAACAAGTTGCAACTTCTTTTCCGGAAGCTCATCTCTAAAGAACTCTAAGGTTAAGTGTGCTTGGCCTAGAGCAATTTAGGGACGGGTGACCGACCGGAAAGTGTTTCTCGGGTGTGCATGAGTGAGGACAAAGTGTGCGAGAAAAGACCAGGTGTTGGTCCGTGGGAAACTCTTGAGGGCCTATTAAGCTGCCAGGTGCAAGCGGGCCCGGCCCGGAGTGGCGGGACGTTAAAGATGGTATCGAGCCGACTCTCGCGGTTTCACGGGCGCATGTGTTGCACTTGTGCAGACATGGTGTGCATGGCTGGTGTGGGCCCGGAGTGGTCACACAGCATGGCACATGCGCCGACAAGTGGACACATGGACGTGGCCAAGAGAGGAAGTTCCCTAGCCTAGGGTTGACCGACGAGGACGTCGGTCTTCTAAGGGGGTGAGTGTGTAACATCCTAGCCCGGGACTTAATAGGATTGATAGAATACTCATGTCAACAAGTTGCAACTTCTTTTCCGTAAGCTCATCTCTAAAGAACTCTAAGGTTAAGCGTGTTTGGCCTAGAGCAATTTAGGGATGGGTGACCGACCGGGAAGTGTTTCTCGGCTGTGCATGAGTGAGGACAAAGTGTGCAGAAAAGACCAGCGTTGGTCCGTGGGAAACTCTTGAGGGCCTATTAAGCTGCCGGTGTAAGCCGGCCCGACCCGGAGTGGCGGGACGTTACACCGTGTTAAGGTTAAGTTGGGTGGGAAATGATACCGGCCGTGGGAAAAACTCCTAGTACTTGTGTAGAGTACTTGATGTTAGGAATATGTCCATTTGTGATGGACGAGTGTTTGCCCTACCATATAAGGATCGGTTCTTCCGACCCCAAATTGGTGATTTAGTGTACAACCACAAAACCCGTTATGGACAGGACTGTGCACCAAACCTTGGGTTACGTAGCAAGAAGTTCTACCGGGTGTAGTCGATGACGGAGCTCCGGGGATCATATATTTGGTGAAGTCCAAGTACTTGGCACATATATGGTGGACGGTATGCTTGTGTCATACATGTCGGGTCCCTGGGCATTCGGGGTGGACTTGTCGAGTGTGCCTAGTTGCGGTGGCAGCGTTATGTGTTTCGTAGCTAAGAACATATAGCTTGTGGGTAAAGTGCACCAACCTCTGCAGAGTGTATAAAACTATCCCGATGCCCGTTGTCATGGTATATTGACACACCAAATCTTGAGCTCATGTTTATTAACCACAAATACTAAACCCTTGATGTGTGAGTGGGCAGCCTTGTGCCCGTGTGTTTTGGAAATGGTGTTGGCCTCGGAGTGCCGGAGCTGTTCCGACCGTCGGTCGGAAGGCTCATCTAAAAAGAATGGGAACTGTCGGGATTGATGAATATCTCCCCAGGTCCGACCAACTAAAATTATGAAAACTTCTTTCCTCTTCAAGAACCCCTTTTCTTCCGTAGTAAGCCCTACATCCGCGCTCTCTACTAAACTCCGACCCTACCTTGACCACAATCAAATTGCATGAATAATATCTCTTGCTAGTGGTAGAGCTTCTTGAGTACCTTATGTACTCACCCGTTGCTTATTTGTTCGGACCAAGATGGAGATTACCACGAGGATGAGGAGTAGGTAATCTCCATTACCTCCTTCGCTCGATGTTGCCTGTGGAGTTTATGATGCTTTCCAGTTGTCTTTTCTTTTATGTGAGGCTTGCCTATCCGCCTCTTTGAATGTAATCCGGACCATGTATCCCCTAGCTACTATCCCTTTGAGGAATCAATAAAGGTTGTTGTATCGAATTTGTATCATCTTTGTGTGTACCAACTACTGTTCCAGGGATTGGTACGTATACACGATGTAGTCTCGGGATCGGGCGCCACAAACCGTCTCCTCCTAGTCCAACCGATCAGCACCATAGCAGCAGCGCCTTCTCACGGTATCCACACGTACAGGGAAGAACTTCGTGCGTGGCGTGCTAGCACCGGCGGCACAGCTAGGGTTTCGTGGGAGGAGTGGAGGTGGCAGCCAAGGTTTTGGATGTGATGACTATCTCGTGCCCTTGGTTGGGCTCCACTTTATTTAGACCTGCTAATGGGCCATTAGTCTAAAAGCCGATTAGTGATCTAACCCCTCATGGATCAATATCCATATATGGCCCACGACCACAATCACATTGTCTCTTGGGCACATATCCAACACACATACCCACCCACCCCCTCCCCCCCGCCCCCTGGGTGGAGTGCAAGTATTAGAACTACAGCCAAAGCTAGAAGCAAGAATCGGAGAAGCTCAGCTTCAAGACTCGGAAACTTTGGAAAAGAAGCAATACATAGCAGAGAATAAGGCACCAGGACACCGAGTGGATCTAGAAGGAACCTTATGGTTTGAGGACAGGATCTATGTACCTAATGTGGATAACCTTCGAAGACTCATGATGGAAGAGGTACACGACTCCACATACTCGATTCATCCAGGAGCCACCAAGATGTACCAGGATCTAAAGTAGAAATGCTGGTGGACTAGAATGAAGAGGGGCATAGCTAAATATGTCATCCAATGTGACATTTGCAGCCGAATCGAGGCGAACATCATAAGCTAGCCGGTCCGCTTCGACCCCTACACATTCCCACATGGAAATGGGATGACATAGCCATGGACTTCATTGTAGGCTTACCGCGTATGCCAAGAGGGAATGACTCAATATGGGTCATAGTCAATAGACCGACTAAAGTGACCCACTTCATAGCAAGTAAAGAAAACCTACAAAGGAGATAAGTTAGCTCGGTTATACATTGAAAATATACTGAAGCTACATGCGGTGCCCTCTCGGATAGTGTCAAACCGAGGCACTCAATTTACCTCCCATTTCTATGGAAGCTTGCATGATAAGCTACGGACCGGACTTGACTACAGCTCAGCCTACCACCCCTAGACCGATGGACAAACCGAGTGAATCAACCAAATTCTCGAGGACATGCTAAGAGCATCCGTATCGACATACGAAAAGGATTGGGAAGCAAGCTTGTCTTTCACAGAATTCTCCTACAACAACAGCTACCAAGCCAGCTTCAAGATGGCACCGTTTGAGATGTTGTATGGAAGGAAATGCAGAACCCCCTTATGTGGTCCGAAGTTGGAGAGAGATCATTTTTTGGACCTGCCACTATAACAGAGGCAGAAGAGAAAGTATCTCGCTATCGGAGAGACCCTTAAAGCCGCCCGGAGCGAGACAAAAGAGCTATCCGGATAAAACAGAGAACTACAGTTTAGCCTAGATGATTATGTCTATCCGAAAGTGTCACCTATGAGAGGAACACAAAGGTTCCAAGTACGTGGCAAGTTGGCCCCTCGTAGGACCCTTCAAAGTACTCAAGCAAGTTGGAGAAGTAGCCTATGAGCTAGAATTACAAGAAGACCTGTCATATGTGCACCCAGTGTTCCACGTCTCTCGCTTGAAAAGATGTCCGGAAGTACTCGAACAACAGTTGCCATTGGATTCAGTAGATCTTCAACCATACTTGTGCTACAAGGAATACCTAGTTAAGATTTTGATACGAGTCACTCGCCGGACCTGGACCCAGTGCCATAAATGTCTCGTCGAGTGCAATGGAATAACCATACGGAGAATGAGGCAACATGGGAAAGGGAACAAGACCTTAGAAAGGAATATCCCTACCTCTTCAAGGATCAGCGCGAATCTTAGGGACGAGATTCATTTTAAGTGGGGTATGTCCGTAACACCCCGATTTTTCAGCCAAATTAAAAATTCAACTAATGAATCATTTTATTTTATTTCAGGAAAAATATTTTTCAAAATAAGTAGGGAAATTAAAATCTCAATTAAACATATAGGTAGACACCTAGATTTTTATTAAATAAAATCTTGAAGGTTGAAAATATGATTGTTTTTCTTTTTCAATTTATTGCCCTTATTTTACTTTTATTTAATTTGCCTTGTTTGGGTTTATTATATTTTATTTAAATTTTATTTGATTTAAATGGAGAACGAGGAAAAAGGAAAATAGAAAAAGGAGTTAAACCTTTCGGGCAGCTTAACCATTTCCCTCTTCCCGACCCGTTCTCCCTCCTCTCCGGCCCAGCCCAAGCACCAACCCAACCCCAGCCCATCGTATTCCCCGCGCGACACGGACGCGCACGCCGCACGTCACCCGTCCGACACACCATCCCCTGTCTACCACCTCCCGCTCCCGCCGGCCTCCTCGCAGCTCACGCGCACGCCGCCAACCTCGCTAGCGCCCGACGCCAGCCCCAGCCAAGCACCACCTCCTCGGTCTTATCCCCTTGGCCACATCGCCGATCCCGGACGCAGCCCGTACAAGCACCCCCCCCCCCACCTCGCTCCCACGCCAACCGGTCGCTCCGGCCGTCGGCTAGCCAACCGCCGTCGTGGCCATATCTACTCACTCGCATCCGTACCGGGCCCCCTTCTCATCTCTCGCAATCCTCGCCGCAGCTTTGGTAGCCACGCCATGGCCGCCGTCGCCACCTCTGTCTCCTCCACTATAAAAGTCGACCCGCTTCCGTTTGCTAGCCTTACCCCTCCTCCACACCGCCGCAGGCAAGTGCCGCTCACCAGCCTCCCCTTTCTCCCCCTCCCTCTCGCCTCATCATCGGCCGCCATCCGCCTCTCCTTTCCCCTTTAGTCGTCATACCGTCCTGGCCCCCCTCCACCCGAGCCGTTGCACCGCCTAGCGCCACCGATCGAGCGCACACCTCCCCAACCCCTTCCCCACTCAATTTTGCGCTTGCTCGCACCCCTTTGCCATGCGCCACCACCACCCGAACCTCCGGCCGGCCAACCCATGATCGTCGTACGCCGTCATTAGCCACCACCGCCTCCACCGGCTCGGCCATGGCTTGTAGATCACCGGCGCGCATCCCGTTTCCCCCTCCGGCCACCCGAGCCACCGGAATCGACGATTCCGGCAAGCCCCCAAGCCACGCCTCCCGTCGAACACCGTGGACTGGTGGACTAGGCCACCGGACCGGTCCACAGGACCCATGGACCCGTTCTACCCATTTTCCCATTAGAAAATAAATCCGAAAATTCTATTAAACATAGTATTTGCAAATAGACCCCTAACCTTTCCCAATATTAGTAAAGAGCCCCTAGATTTTACAAAAAAACCCTTGTCCCTAGCCAAAATGCACATTTTGCATTTTCACCCCTCCACTTTCCAGAAATTCACAAATATGCCATTCCTTTATATATGAGCCACGTTCATTTTACAAAAACAACTCTATAACTTCCGACGGCCATAACTTTTCAACCGTGCCTCTGTTTCAGGAGATTCGACGCCTTTGGAATCGTCGTAACAAACCCTAGCCCTTGGAGCCTTCCTACCCACTCCATTTTAATTGTTTGTTCCTAGTTATTACTTTTTTTATTATTTTATGTGACGATAGCTCACGTATAGTAACACCATCTCGTAGATGAGGAGAACCAAGAGCAGGAGCCCGAGGATCCAAGCTTCGAAGAAGACTTCGATGACGCGTTAGGAGGCAAGCTCTATCAATTCCTTGATCATATTTGATCCTATTACTCTACCTCTTCTCGCACCTATTTAGGAAGCTACTCTTATATGCATAAATCCTTGCAATTATTTTAATATAGCCCAATTGTTGTATGTTAATGTTAAAATCACTATAGATACGAACATTAAACCCTTATTGGCCATAGACCACTGGATCAACCTAGGTGTTATTGTTAACTTAGTTAATGATGATATTGTAGTATTGTTTAGGAACTGTTACTATTATCATCATACACCATGTTTATGAAAATGTGTGAAAATGAGTTTGGTGGTGTGTGTTGATTGGGACGGTGAATAGACCAACTGTGTTATGGTGAAGTTGGGTGGGATACTGGTCGTGGGCGAAACTCTTAGTACCGGTGTGAGTACTTGGTATTTAGGTGATGTTCATTTGCTATGGATGAGTGTTTGCCCTTCCATATAAGGATCAGTTCTTCAGACCCCAAATTGATGATTTAGTGTACAACCGCAGAACCTATTATGGGCAGGACTGTGCACCAAACCTTGGGTTACGTAGCAAGAAGTTTCGTCGGGTGTAGTAGGTGACGGAGGTCCAGGGATCACTCTTTGGTGACGTCCAATACTTGGCACATATATGGTGGCGGAATCCCCTTCACGCGGGCAGGCAACAATTGCTCCACCAGGCCACCGCAATCGTCGCGAGACACCACCAGTCCACCACCCACATCTGCACCTCTTCTAGGAGCAGCAGCAGCACCATGATCGGAAGCAGCCATCGATAACAAGGTAGGCTCACCATGGACAGCATTGATTGACGGAGCGGAGGATCTCGTGAGCACATTTAAGAATAGAGGGTAGCGAGGAGACGGGAGGAGGAAGACGAGCGATCAAGGAGGGGAGATGACGGGACCAGGAGAGATGTATCGATTCGATACCGATTGGGGATGTGGGAATCGGATTAGTATTGCTTGTAATCGGATTACACAGTATCAGGTTACGGAGTATCTCCTAACAAACACTTGTAACGATCTCAGTTTCCTTCCATAATCTATTTACCATACAAACCAACAAACCAAATACTTGCCAAATTATTTGTTTGCACTAAATTATTGACACACGATTAGAACTTGGCATCTCATTTGAATTCAGACTAGAAAATAAAGCTCGCAGCAATGATTACGTGCTTTCTCTCTAAACAAAAGCCTCTAAAAAAAGCAGTTATTAGAGCATCTCCAAGAGCCTAGCAAAAGCAAATTCTAAACTTACATTTTTTAGCTAGGCTGTAAAATAGAAAGCACCAAAAAACTAACATGGAAACCAACAGCCTAGCCAAAACCGATTCCAAATCTTTTTAAAACTGGCCACGTCATTTGGTGGGTCCTATTTTCGTTACTCGGTCCCAACAGAATCGTTCCTGCCGCGCGATCGCCTCTGCGAGGCCTACCGCGCGTGGACTACGACGCGTGACCGAGTCGACGACGCCTGCCGCGTTCGCTACGATCGGTTGAAGGACCGGCCAACCGCACGAGGCTGCACGTGAAGGAGTCACCCTCGGCAGCCGCAACCGACGTGAACGAGTCGACGCCGGAATCCGCACGCTCGAACCAATCTATAAAAGGCGGAGTCGATCTTCAGCTTTGATCGTCCACCTCCTGCAACTTTTTCTCCGATCTAGTCCTGTTCTGGCTGGTGACGTACACGACTAATCCTTCACTGATTCGGTACGTTATCACCACCATGTGTTCCTTGTTTTAGTAATAACAAAAACATTGTTTCTTGATTCCATTGATATGTATGCTACATGTGGATGATTGATCATATCTCTCTCTCGTGCGCTTTTTTATACAGTATGGATTCTGATGACGGATTCAATGATTTTGTTATGAATGAGTTGATTGATTCATCATCAGATGATGATGATGATTTTTCTTACAACGCTGCAAACAGAATAGCAGAGGAGGCTTTCAATGAGCCACTTCATCGTGGTTCTATCATGGGACATACTACCCTGGATCGAGAACGGTATTCGTGGCACTTCTTGCTTTATCGAGATTATTTTGCAGATAATCCTATATTTGGTCCGGAATATTTCAGACGAAGGTTAGTATGTAATGTTATTTTTGTATGAAAAATATCATGACCGTGTGTTTATGGTGTGGCTAAATAATTTTATGTATGAACAAATTTCGAATGAGACGACATGTTTTTGTGCGTATAATGGAAGCTATTGAAGAACATGATGATTGCTTCGTACAAAAAAGGAATGCAGCTGGTACACTAGGACTATCTTGCTAGCATAAGGTGGTGGCGGCATTTCGTATGCTAGCTTATGGAGTAGCGGCTGATGCTACAGATGAGTATGTGCGTATTGGTTAGAGTACTGCTCTAGAATATCTATGAAAGTTTACAAGTGCTATTGTTGAGGTATTTGGTTCCGAATATTTGAGGTTGCCTAACGAACATGATACCGCTAGGTTACTTGCAATTAATGAGAGTAGAGGTTTTCCAGGTATGCTTGGTTCTATTGATTGCATGCATTGGACCTGGAAAAATTGTCCTACTGCTTGGCATGGTATGTACAAGGACCACAAAAAGGAGCCAACCATTACATTAGAAGCTGTTGCTTCTCAGGATCTATAGATTTGGCATGCATTTTTTGGGATGCCAGGCTCAAACAATGAGATCAATGTGCTTCAATGATCTCCAATTTTTGCAAGGCTTGCTGAAGGTGAAGGTCCAGAAGTAAATTATAATATTAATGGAAATAATTACACAATGGGTTATTATCTAGCAAATGGTATATATCCTTCATGGGCTACATTTGTGAAGAACATACACGAGCCACAAGGTAACAAGAAGAAATATTTTGCCAAAGCTCAAGAAGCATGTAGAAAGGATGTGGAGCGCGCATTTGGGGTTTTACAATCTCGCTTTGCTATTGTTTGGGGGTCAGCTCGTTTGTGGGATGAGGATTTCCTCGGGAATATAATGATGACATGCATAATTATGCATAACATGATTTTTTTTGAGGGCATGCATAACATGATTGTTGAGGATGAGAGAGATGAATATAATCTGGATTCCAGCAGTTATGATTACATGGAAGACAAGGTGGAAGCATCCCACAAAGAAGCACCTGAGCTAGCTGTGTTTATGGAAAATTACAAGAAAATCAAGAACAAGGAAACACACACTCAACTTCAAGCAGACATTATTGAGAACTTGTAGCAAAATCATCCAGATTTGTACAAGAATATTAGTATCGAATGATTTGAGTGTTCGATGTGTAATAATTTACTTGTTGCCACGTATTCTCATTTTGGATATTATCGTGTAATAAATTTTATTATGTAAGTTTAACGTGCACCTATGTGCCGCACCATATGTTAAGTGAAACTGTTCATACTCAACTTATCTATACTCTCTGTGTACTTCTCTGTGTATTATATGAGACCATTATATCTTCACTGTTTTATTAAGCAGTTTAGGTACTTTAAAGTTTAAACGCCATGGATTACAGAAGTGAAAAATAACAAGTAATTATATGAGACCATTACTGAATTAATTGTCATGTTCATGGAGAGACCATTACTGATTTAAGTACTCAGACACAACGCTATCATGCTCTCATTTTTACAATTGACTGTAATAATGAGTTTAAGCTTAGAAAATAGACACAGCACACTGCAAAAGTAGATAACAATCAGTGAGTCTACTTCAATGTTGAGCTGACCAAAGCAAGCTACAAATGATATGTTATCACAGGTCACAAATGGAGAAGAAATTCACATCAAGAAGGAATTTATGCATCAAATCTTTGGCTGTCCGACCACAAGTGCAAGGGCTCATGTCCATCCTCTCCACCAATGCAAAAGAGATTTAGACTGCTAAATGAAACTTGTTTCTTAAAAAAAACACAGGCATAATTATCAAGAACCATCCTTCAGCTTGATAAGCAGGCAACATAAATGTATTCTGAAACCTAATGTCTACTAATGATCTAAAACTATGACTAAATAGCAAAGTGTTCTGAAAACAACAGTGTTCTGAAACAAGCAAAGTGTTCTGAAAACAACAGATCTCAATGACTAAATGACTAGCTAGTTGTTTAGACGTTTAGCAAGAATCTCGTCCTGGAGGCATTCATAGTACTGTTGTTGCTTGTAGTTCAGAGTAGACATGTCAATGTTCATGATCCTCTCTTCTTCAAGTTGCCTTTTGATCTGTACTCTTTCTCTCTCAATCTTGATCCTCTCTTCCTGCAAGGCAAAGGCCTTTTTGCACCTCTCTTCTTTCTTCAATTCCTTCACAACATCTACTTCCTTCGTCTTTTCCACAAGGTACTCCATTGCTTCCAGGCTTGCCTGATGCCGTAACTTCTGCTTCTCCTTCTCCTTCTTCTTCCCGGTCTCTCTTGTGCACTTTCTGATGGTTGACCACCATCTCCATTGCCTCCTACTAGTGCAAGTGCAGCTCCTAAAGGGCTTGCATCTGCTGATGTCTCTTGCTTTTTGCCTCCACGATGCGGAGTGCTACCATGCTTGCACCTCTCCATCCACTTGGACTTGTTCTTGAGTACCTTCCAACAATGCATGTATGGAAAATTCCTGTGGGTCTTATCTTCCTCCTTGAACATTGCACATGCAATCGCAATCTGCAAAAAAAGACCAAAGAGCATCATACACTAGGACCTCTATTTAGAAGCATGAATATTGTTAAGGAAAACAACAAAGATAATGCAAAGATTACAGCTAACCTTGTCGTCAATAGAACAACCACTTTGATTTCTACATTCAATCCTGGTAACACAACCACAAAATAAACTCACATCATGCTATATGCCAAACCAACGATTCATTAAGGAACCTTGAGATCGATCAGAGAAGAACTTCTTGTTGATATGGAAGTAATCATGAATTCTTTTCCAGTATGTGCTGCGTGTCTGATCAACTCCTTGAATTGGATCCATTGTCACGTTTAGCCAAGCTGACACAAGTAGTAGGTCCTCATCAACACTGAATTTTTTTCCTTTCTTATGATGTCCTTTTGCATTTGCTGCTCCTTGGTCTTGGGTTCCTATGGCATCAGGATGTGGGGTGTCATCAGTAGGTGGGGTGTCATCAGCATGTGGGGTGTCATCAACATTTGAGGTGTCATCAACATTTAAGGTGTCATTAGGCTCTCCACCAGCATAACCCATTGGGTCAGTGAACCCATTTGACACAAGGTTACTGACATATGACCCTGAATTCATGGCACCTGCATATGCATGAGAAATAATTTCCGAAATAGCAATCGGAGTTAATCTAATGGTACTAATTGAATTAATTCAGAAATTCTTAGCAACACTAGCAATCAGAGTAATAGATTATAATCCTGTCAGTGAGGAGATTTATGTCTTGCAGAACCAGCAACCAGAGTTAATCCCAACACATGGCCACAATAACCTTTTAGAACTAGCAATCAGAGTTAATCCCAACACATGTCCACATTAACCACAAGTATGATTGATTCATACCACAAAACAGTACATTGCATGTCTATTTCCATCTGCTTGCGTAGCAAACAGAGTAAATGTTGTACTAATTCAATTATTTCATAAAGTCTTAGTGTGTGAGTAAATAAAATAAAACTAGACATGAATCAGAGGGCAACTAAATGGTCAATGTTTTATATTCAGAGTAAAGTATATGCAGGCAATCTAGCAATCAGATTATAATTTAATTCACTCAAATTCTACAAAACTAACTCACAAATTTTCAGTGATCTAAACAGATGCATTGTTTTGGAATAATAGTAACCACAAACACTGTGAATCCATTCACTTAAAACAGGGTACAGTGAGAAAAGAGCTAGTAAAATAGAAAGAATTACTTAACTTAACTACATGCTACTTATATAAAAAATAACTTCACTCAAATGGTATTATCAATTGCTGAACCCAACATGAGCAACATACAAGCATAATATTCAGGATCAGTTTTTTATACAAGGCACAGTTGACTAATACAGAATAATAGTATTTCAATTTTAGGTGCTACATTCAATCATTTAAAAAGAAAGAAAGTGCAATACAGTAAAATTACTTGTGGCAGAATAAAGGTGCAACATTCAATCATTTAGAAAAAAAGAAAGTGCTATACAGTAAAATCAGATTCTATTAAAATTGAGTCAAATTCACTATACAGTAAAATAAACAAACAAAGAAAGTGCTCTATTGGGTACATTAACAAATAAGTTGTTATTACTAAAGACAATAGCTAGATTCAATTTCGATGAGGTTCTGCAGTAGTAATTCTTAAATCAGGATATCCATGTGACTTCTCAATGATTCAGTGATGCAACAAACAAGTTTACCCTATTTTCACAACAGCCAACAATTTGATCTTGTACCTTCTACAACCTACAAATACCTTCTACAATCAACAAAATTGCATCCACAAAGAAACACCAATCTGAAAACCATAAGATCTCAATTCATTATCAGGCATCATAAAACTTCTACCTATTCGATTACAAGATCCGGTCATATGTATGCAATCAGATATCGATGACATTGGGAAAGCGAACCAATAAAGCCACAACAGTAGAAGCCTGATCCCTTGTAGTGTCAATGTTCAGGCTCCACACCAAGCAACACACAATTATACCTATCACGTACAGTAGTAGTATCAAACTCTCCCCATCTCTCTCAATATACAACATTATTCCTAGCACAAGCATTGCACTAAAGACTCCGTGTATGTAAACTCTAATTTCAAATTTTGCATAAGTAAACTCGTACCAGCAGAGAACTCATCATCGACAAGCCCGGAATCAGAGACGACGACCGGTGGCAGATGGCCACCCAATCCAACCGGAGGAAGAACTCGATGGCACAGTAATAAATCCATCCTCGTTGAACCCTCAAGTCCAATTGCGTCCTCCCCTCCATGGCCGACGACCTAGGGCATCAAAAGCTGAGGATGTGGTATGGGAAGCCCTACCCGAGGCACGGATCTCCGAGGATGAGCCACCTTGTCAGCACCGATTTGGCTCTGGAGGGTAGCTCGACGAGGAGGGATCGACATCTTTGCAAGGCGATGGTTCTAGAGCAACCGAAGACTTGTAGGCGGCAGGGAAAGGGAGTCAATGAAGGAGGCAGAAGGGGGCGGCAACGAGATGGCTGAGCACTCATTCGCGGGGAAAATTACCTGGCGCTCGCTGATGAGTCCTCCGCAAACCCCGGCGTGGGAGAAATCGAGCGGGAAGGAGTACCTTGTGCGCGGGATCCAGCCGCGGGAGCAGCTTGGCGAGCCAGGGGCGCCTCGTCATGGGAAGCTCGCGAGAAATATGGGGACGACTCGAAGCTATTTTTCCTTTTCCTTTGACTATACTGTTGGAGGAGATTTTCTGGAAATAAAAGGTAAATATAGAATAAACTGGACCTTTGGCTAGGATCTTGGAGGTGCTCTTAAGTGCAGAAAACCAGAAACAGAACATTCGATTCGTCACCTCCAAAATCCGGAAAAAAATTCTCTACGCACCGTCCGCAAACTCAAGGCTCTGCGGACAGGCCTAGATGGCCGCCACGTGGATATCGAACGGTGCAAGAGGGATGCGCTTGCCCCCAAACAATTCACGGGCCTTTATGGCGTAGCATCGACTCGGCTCCTACCCAGCTTATCTTAGAATAAAAAAAAACCAGCTTATCTTCATCGTCTTCCGTCGCGCAGCTACCGACCATACATCTTCGGGTAAATTAGATCTATACATCCTTAAGGGGCTACATCCAAGAAACACCATCAGTAAAGAGGACATCCAAAATATACCATGAGTTGGTCGAGACTGATCCAAGTCATACAATTTGACCCTTTTAGCCACTATTTTGTTTTTTTCCTAGAAATTGAAGAGGAAATGACCCTTCTACCCTTTGCTTGAATTTTCAAACTATCTAAAGCAGCTGAAATTTTGCAATTTCGAATTTTGAATTTTTCAAATTTTTAAATGTGGTCCGAAACTTTACAATTCGAATTTTCAAAATTTATCACTATTTTAAAATTCTCGATAATACATTTCCTTGAAAAATAGTGAAAACAGAACGTTCAGGTAATAGTTTTTCTCTCCAATTAGGCAACGGGTATAAGGGTAATTTCCTCTCCAATTTCTGGGCAAAAAGAAAACGAAATAGTGGCTGAAGAGGGTGAAATGGTATGACTTGGATCAGTTTTGCTCAACTCATGGTATACTTTGGATGTCCTCTTTACTAATGGTATTTCTTGGATGTAGGCCTTTAAGGGTGGTATAGATCTAATTTACCCACATCTTCTATCGCCGCCTTCAACGCAACCTTCGTCATTTCCCTCTATCGTCGTCGAGAGCACAGCAAAAGGAAGATGTCGCACATCCCTCCAGATATGCATCGTTGCGGGCTGCACTGATGCCTGACGGCCCTGCTCGTTGCATGCTGTTGCTGCTCGGATTGAATCTTTGTACCGCCGTGGTGGCAGTCGTGTGGCTCGCAGGAGGAGGGAATTCCCAGGAGGAGGTGCTGCCGCAGACCTACACAAGCTACGGCCGCGGGGATTCTGCTAAGTGCCTGATAGGGGATTTATTGTTGCTTCGTGCTGCAGGGTGAATGGGTGATGCCTATTTAGATCATAAATTTACTGGACGCATGTCAGGTCAAATTCACTGATTGTAATTTTCACTAATGCGTCATTTTTTCAGGTCAAATTCACTGATTGCAATTTTCACGGTTGCATTATGTTTTCACAAATCGGTTCAGAATTTCAGTGTTGCGTCATGCTTTCACTGAAGATTGAAGACTGGAAGTACAAATGACTGACTGTCTAGTGCTCCTACCTGGAAGCAAGTGACTGCAACAGCTAGAGTATCGAAAATTGCAGGAAAATGATTCAGGCTGAAAGCAAACATGGATGAGCTTGCGACTTTCAAGGAGAAGATTTTGTGGGATATGGAATGATAGAACTGCAGCCAGTCTGAAAATAATATGTACTGAACACTAATGTCTTCGCTTGTAACAGGCTAACACTTCTTGTATGTGATACATGTATGTGTGTCAACAATTTCAAAGCCATTGATAAGAATTCAGAGTGCTATCAAAAGGCATGTCAAAATATAGTGTACCACTGCATGATAGCAATTCAAGTGACATCACAGATAGTGTTAAACACAGTGCTATTAATGGAACTTGATTATTAGAAATACAAATGGTTCAGTTTTCATACTCAACTATATTCAGAATGAACTCAAATAAAAAAATACAAATGGTTCAGTTTCCATACTCGACTACATTCAGAATGAACTCAAATAAAAAATACAAATGGTTCAGTTTCCATACTCAACTACATTCAGAATGAACTCAAATTCAGTGCTAACATTTTTGGAGGCATTCCAAAGAAACAAACAAGGTTACATATTATCATGATTTGGCATTCCATCGAAATGAAGTTTTCTAACAGCTGACTGCATTGTGGCAGCTTGATCAACTCCAAGTAAGAGACTTGTATATCCTCCTTGCATAAATGGAGGACCCACACTGGAAGCATATCCACCTTGGATCAAAGGAACAACCATGGTTGATGATTGCCCATGTACATCATCTGTGACGTTCGGCACCGTACTTTTACTACTAGGACCAAAGCTACCACCCTGTGTCATAGAATGTAAAATTTTTCATAAAGGTTGCCTGTGGACAAAAAATATATATGAGAAGGGAAACTCAGTCCAAGTCTTATGTCTCACCGTCAATTGATTTAGCTCATCACCTTCATGTCCCTTTGGGGCTGTATTATTTGGGTTTTCTCCTATAGCCAGACAAATAAATTCATAAGAATACAATAGCAGCGTTTAACTAAAAATATATTGCTTGAATGGAAAAAGTATAGGGATACTATATTTTTCTTTTTAGAACTTTTGGTTGTCATTGTCCTCTTTTGGATGGGAATGATTGTTCTTTTCTTCTTTGGGCCTTTTACCACACGAGGTACTCTAAAGGATATTTTGCCCGTTAATGTAGTTCTATCACAATCAGTCATAACTTGAGGAACCTCGTTGGATTTTTCTTGCATCTTGCTTACAGAATCGTCTGCTTCTAAGTCCAACTTATCTATTGCTTTCTCCAACTCATCAAGAAGTTCTTTTGACAACGAACATTTCAATGCAACAGATGTCGCCTTTCGTGAGATACGTGCAGCTTGGGGTTTTATACTTTCCTTCTCAGATCCTTTTTCTCAATATAAAATCCTCTTTTTGCATATTTTGTCCATCTGTTTAGTATATATTGTGATGGCAAATTAACAACATTGCACATATTGAAGACTTTAAGCGCATGCTTGCATAATATACCTGTGACATATATATTCAGTGTAATGATCAACCTGACTTGTAAATTATATTAGAATTTAGAATTTGTAGTACATACCTATAGATTCAAAATTTTTGCAAGAACATGTAATGGTCATATCTTCAGTGTTGAATGTAGTTGTTGCTCCATAATCAGATTGCATATGCGTAATCATATATGTCAAGATTGACCCTTCAGTTTTTACCAGTTTGCCGCTATATAAAAATTGACCTCTAAATTCATCCTCAAATTCTGAGTACATTCTCCTCGTATATGACTCAGCTGCGGTTTTCAATATAGGTAAATTTTGGAGGAAAACAACAGGGTTCTTTCGATGTGACTGAAAATCCACATTCACCTCATTTTCACGGAGACTAGCACAAACCTTCTCACATTCTACAAGGAGTTCGGAGAGACCAAGTTTCCTGCGAAATCTTTTCTTGCAGACATTATTCATTCCTTCGCTCCTTTGAGTTGAGGTCATATCAGCGGTAAAGGAGTCACGATGGATAATAGCCCACTTTTTCTCAAATTATATAGGTTTTGCATCCATTCATTTTCCTCGAGGTTGTAGTCGCACAACAATTCATGCCACTTCTTATCGAAGTAATAGTCAGATCTATCTTCGTAGACACAACTCTTAAAAGCAGGTAGAAACTTATCAAGGTGCGCTTGAATTACGTGCCCAAGATGTTTAGCAGCATTGAGATAAATGTGCCACAAACAAAGACGATGCCTCGTATTTGGGAACACATAAGCAATTGCACCTACCATGGTTGCATCTTGGTCGGTGAAAATTGTGCTTGGATGCTTACCTGACATTGCTGTTAAAAAGTTTCAAAGAGCCAAACAAAAGATTCTATAGATTCATCAAATAACGAGTGCAGCCCAAAAAATATTGTTTGCTTGTGATGGTTGGTTCCAAGGATTGGAGCAAATGGCATTTCAAACTTATTAGTCTGAAATGTGGTGTCAAATGACACGGCATCACCAAAGCATGCATAATCCATGATAGATTGACCATCTGCCCAAAAGAAATTGCTATCCGACCATCATCCTCATCTATTTCAATTGCATAAAAAAATGTTGGATCCTCTAATTGCTTATTCTTCAAGTAATTCAACAGGTGTTTACGCATCATTGGATTCTAAGTACTTCTTACGCTCACGACCAATCTTATTATTGCAATCCATTCTTGAGTACGGCACTTCGTCGATTCCTCCATAGAACTGGATCATGAACTCATACACTGGCAGTCTCATCCGGCTTCCCGTATCTGTTCAATTAGCTTCTTGTCCGCTTCAGTATCACGTCGTTGGGACCTCAACTTTTTCTCATGTGTGGGCTAGTAAGATAATGGTTATGCTCAAGTACAAGTTTTTGCACTAACCAAGTCCCATCTTGGCTCACGCTAAACTGAATACGAGCATTGCAGCCTGTCCTTGTACTGCACTTCGATGACTTAGGATCTCCATGTCCTTCGCAACTGCACGCTATATATTTTTGATATATACTGCCATCTGCTTGATACTTGGACGTGCTCCTTCTAATGCTGAACCCAACTTTACCAGCAAAGGTGTTGTACATCTCATAAGCATCGTCCTCGGACTTGAAAGCCATTCCAATTTTTGGAACGAATAAAGTTTCCTCCATTTTATCAGCCACCTGTTGTGCATGGGTTATAAAAAAATTATGTACATATCATACATGATTAAATTAAAAAATACTAATGAAGAAACATTATGATCGATCAAAGAAACCTACTTATGCTGGCTGTTCTCCTTCGGCTTCAGGATCCCCGGTGGCTGCAAGCAAAGTGACCTCATCTTTCTTGTGGCCGGTAGCTACGCCTTCCTCGTGCCCAGTAGCTATGTCATACTCATGACTGCCACTAACGTTGTGACATCCCGTGTCACGTTTAAGGTTAAGCAAGTATTTAGTACCCTAATCACAGCACTAATGGAGCACTAAGCACTAATGCTAATCACCCAGCCCTAACTAAACCCTAACTAGACCCTAGCCCTAACCAACCCCTAAGGGAAGTGCAAAAATTATAAAGACACTACCCCCATATTTTTGCACCACTACAGTGCCCATGTAAAAAGATGAATTTACAGTATTTTTACAAAATTTTTGAACAAAGTTTTGAATGCCCAAAAATTCAAATTCAAATCTGAAACACTGTTATTTGTGAATTTTACACGAATTTTTGGAAGCACTTTTAGAACTTCAAATTAAAAGATGAAAATTAAAGCCTATCGTGCTGAAGCTCTACATATTTTTACTTTTAATTTTGGAGCACTAGGAGTATGAATTTTGACCAAATCGTCAAACCACAATTTTGAAAATTCGAAGTTGACCTTAGCTATCTGTTGCCCCCTGGGCAATGGCGGCCGGACCGCCGGTCCGGCCAGCCCGGCGCCGCCCGCGCGTGCCCCTGCCCCATCCCATTGCCACGCCACTCCCCTGCCAGCCCCCAACCGCTTTGGTACCCGCCGGCCAACAGGAGGGCGCCGGAGTTAATTCTCCCCCGCCCTATCCGCCGCCCCTCTGCCGCCGCCCCCTTTCCTCTCGAAATTGGCACGAAGGCCAAGCTCCCATCGCCCCTCTTCGCCTCCAACTAGTTTCCCAGCTCCCTCTCCAGCCCACTGCACTGCCAACTCCCTTTCCTCTCCACTCGCAGCTCGCGCGCGAGGAAGAAACGCCGCCGCCGTCCGCCATGGCCGCCCGCGCCGCCTTCGCGTCGCGCGTCGCCTAGGAAGGTCGCGCCGCCCTCCTTTCTTCGCCATCTCGTGCGCAAGGTCCTGCCCGAGCCCCCTGCGGACGCGCTCCCCTTCCTCTCGCTCCAGGTTGCCGGAATTTGGAGAGAGCCGCCGCCGTTGTCGCACCGCACCGCCACCCCCTCCGTCGAGCCGCCACCACGGCCCGCCTCGCCGCCGCCCAAGCCCACGTCGTCATTCCCCTTCGCGAGGTGATGCTCCCGGACCATCTCCCTCCCCTCCTCTCTCTCTGCGCGCAGACGCGCGCCACCGCCGGAGCCTCCGCGGACGCCGCCGCTCGCCGCGGCCCGTCTTCGGTCGTCGCGGGCCCTCGTGGACCCCACCGGAGTGCTCCCCGTCGCACGCGCACCGATTTCCCCAAAGGACAGAGCATGAGCTGCCCCGTAGCGCCGCCGCGGGCGAGCTCACCGGCGCCGGCCGCCGCCCGCCGGAGCGCGCGCGCCGCCCTCTTTTAAAAATTGCCGGTGGCATTTTTGTAAATAGGACCGAACTTCATTCAAGTTTGAAAAATTCATATCTCGCGTTTGAAACGTCCAAAAATCACAAACTAAAATGTTTTGGAAACTAGAAGATCTTTAGTTTCATAGAAGTAACATGAGCTGGCCAGATTCGAACTTTTTCATATTTTTACAAAAATGACAAAAGTCAACCCTTGAAAACTTAACTAAGGCATAACTTTAAAACTATAGATCCAAAATTAATTCTACTTGGCCAAAACCTTCACCTAAACATACTTGAATTGTTGGCACTGAAAGCTCTGTATTTCATTTCATATTTTTCAAGTTATTGCATTTCTTGCATTCTCGGTATTTGATTTTTAATTAAATCCGTGTAAATTATTTTTGCATGAAACTTGGTAATTAATTCCCTCCTGGTACTGTGCATGTGTAGAAAAGTCCATGTTAAATTTTGAGCATGTTAAATAAGTATTTTTGCAAACCCTAGATCTAAATCCCTAAAAGGTTATTTTCAGCACATGTGTAATTGACTTTATAATTCTAAGAATCATGTTTCTGCATGTTTATGTAATTTCCACTGTTCACCATGTTTCCCTAGCACTTCATGGCAGAATTAGTGAAAAGATTTCACATACTTCACACATGTGTTAATTTTGGGATAGAGTCCTTGTTTTATAAATGCAATCGTCATCGCATGTGATAATGAGCACTTAAACACTAAATTTCAACGAGTCGCATGTAAACTTGCTAATCCTTAGTTCTCAACCTACAAGAAACACAGCACCCATGTCCATGTTTTAAGTCCTTGTTCATGTATTAGTAGGGTTATGCTTGTGTATGTAATTAATTTCTCGTAAATAGAACAAGAGTTATAGTCATGCTTATTAGGGCTTAAGTAAAACAAAGCTTTTGGTTAACTCATTCATGTGCATCCTTACAAAAACAGCACACATGCATTGCCATTCTCATCGACCTTGTATTCATGTACTTATGCATTGCATTTCATCTTCTAGGTGACAACGTCGAATTGAACCCGCCGGAAGAGACGGTTGCAACACTCAACGCTTGTGAGGCTAGTGCTAACTTCGATCACTCTCAAGGCAAGCCCGGTGCATTCCTATCATTTGAAATGTCTTTGTTTTATCACTATATTAAGGATGATGAATGTGCATTTAAGTTTTAGGTGTTGATTGGAAATCCACTTGCATAAGAATTTCCTATATGTCCTATGTCGCTTATGTGTCATATCCTCGTTAGAAATGCTATGCTATGTTTATGGAGTCAACGATAGAATGGGGATCTCACTTATGGCTCATGACTAAATGTGAACATGATGAATTGGATAAAATTGAGAACACCCCATTGTGGCTCCGCGAACAAGTTTGAGTTGTGTACCACTTGCATACCTTTCTTATGGGGATTGGTAAACCTATGTAGCTTGCAAGTTGTAAAGTGAGCCGGATATCTCACCGATCCAGAGGTGATGTGTTTGGCACGGTGGTTGCACGGGTTGAGGACCGTTGGAGAGTACACGGATTAAGCCTTGGGCGCGTTGTTGAACGGTCGCAAGGGGACGTGTACTCGGGGTCGGTGGCCCCGTGTTTTGCTTTATGATGAACTTGCGAACGGTGGCCATACGTGTTCTTAAATGACGCGTATGTCGTGCATTTGGGTCTTTTCCTGCAGGATTAATAATTCGATAATTATCGCCGTTTCCTCTCGGTTAATGAGCACCACTTGATTCGAGCAGTTCGCAATGTGTAGTAAAGAGGAGTTGATGAATAGCTTGCTATTTTATACTTCATATAATTTTTGTATTGCAATACTTGTATGGCTAGTATGCTCACTAAAGTTCTTTTATGCAATAACCCTATTAATTTGGCTAAATCATAAAATTGCCAACCTAATTAGCATAGGTGCTATTTATGCAAAATGCCAAGTTACACCGGTCAAGCCCCATGCATCTAGGAGTTGGTCTTAGATGGCCAATTTGACGGGTAAGACTTGCGGAGTATGCTAGATACTCAGGCTTTGCCACTACATGTTTATTTACAGGTTTCCGCAAGCCGGGTTTTGTGATTGTTGTGGTAAGGTGGTTTGGGATGGAGAAGAGCCCAAAGAGTGGACCATTGAATGGGTCCCTAGCTCTCCGACCCATGATGAGTGAGCCATGGCCTAGGCCGGCATGGTTCATTTAAGTTATCTATGTATCGTCGAGTTATGTATTTCGCTTCCGCACTTTAAATTCGAACAAGGATCATGACTATGTAAGACTTAATTTCGAACCTAATGTATCTTTATTTCGAACCCTATGTTGTAATCAAGACTTAATTATGTAAACTTGTAATCCGTGGATGTTTGTTAATGTGATGCTATGTATGGTTGCTTCGTCAATCATCTCCCAAGGCGATCCGTACCACACTTAACTATCTTTCGGGATAGGGGTGTGACAAACGTGCTCGACGTTGATGGTTGCTCTGCGTTGATGGTTGTTGATGTTGTAATATTGTAATTGTTATACGGAAGGATGATTAGTCCATGGCATCCAATTTAGACATGTGAAAAAAGGTCTACGGGATAACCCGACAACGGGTGGCCTGGGCTGCACAATTTCGACCGCCATATCGTGATCCATTGCGAGGTCGGACGACGGTGGAAGCGGTTGGGTGGAGACCTTGACGATGGAGGCCTTGGCATCGAACCTTGACCGTAAAATCGCACCGGCACTCGCTTCAACCGGGCCGGAGTTTGTCATGGCAGCAAACGATGTTGTCGTAGATAACTAGGGTGTATGTTTTGTGCGGCGTTGTTTTTGTTTCGTTACATACGGCGGCGGAAGACGTGCGGCTCGGGCATTAGGCTTGCATGGCGGAAGCGCAACCGGTCGAGCCGAGCTAATACGAGATGGAGCCGATTAATCCTCGTGACTTGTTTGGAGCGAGCGCATCCCTCTTGTACCATTTGATATCCACGTGGCGGCCATCTAGATAGGTCCGCAGAGCCTTAAGTTTGCGGACGGTGTGCAGAGAATTTTCCCAAAATCCGTCGCCGCCTTCCGCCTTCGGCCCATCCCATTCTCCACTCCTCCGGTCGCCGCGTCCCCCTCCCCGACCCTCCTCCCATCGCTTCCTTCCCTCTCCGTGATGCCATCCCCTCTCTCCACCCCACCCTGCCATTCCATAGAGCATCGCGCCCGAAGATTTGACCCCCACCATCACCACAATTGCATATAGCTCTCCCCACCTCGGCCAAGAACTAGCCCCTGCGGCCCTGCCCCACTCCCCCTGCGCCGCTACAATCCAATTGCGGAAGACGCATTTTGTCGACGCCCTTGCCCTTTCTTCCTCTCCCCACTTCCACGGAATTCCAAGAACTCACCCGAGATGACCATGGCCTCCCCGGGCACGGCCTCCTGCGGCGGCGCCCGCTCCACGCTGCTGGTGTCTCCCAAGAAAAGGGAGCTGATGACCTATCAGAGTCGGCGTTCGCTGGTAGGCTGCCCTGGCAGGGCTGCGGCTTCGAGGAGCCAGGAAATGGCTACGAATCCCGAGTGCCTGGATGGTCCGCGACAAGAAACCGCGGTGGCCATTGTGGACGTTGTGCTTCTTCCGCTGACGATGGTTCAAGAACCGGCGAAGCCGAAGCGCGGTGGGCGTGACACCGGCGGCATGGAGATGAGCTGGGCGACAAAGAAGCTGCGCTCTGCTGTCGCTGGATCCTGCGAGCGAGGGAGCCCGATTGCCGTGGTGAACGTGGCGGCGGCCACGTCTTCGATTGTCCAAGAAATGGCTGGCATTTGGTTAGGTCCCCAGACCATCTGCAAGAAAGATCAGCCCTCGTCTGGAGGCGCTGGAGTGTTCATGGTTGAGACGAAAGATGAAAAGGTTGGGCCTTGCACATTCGCCTCCCCTGCCCCTGCCCTTGGTGGCGTGCGCCAATACTCGGAAGCGTGCTGGCTGATCAAGAAGAGGGTCCCAGAAACCGCGGTGCGCAAGGGCGATAACGGTGCTATGGATCAGGAGAGCATGGCAGGGTCCTCAACTCCTCCCCTAAGATTCCAGGAACCTGTAAAGATAATCATCCCTGTGCGAGAAGCCCAGTCTGCAACTCGGCAACGTCGCAAGACCACCAAGCACTATGATTGCAAGACCTCGAATCAGCCTTTCATGAGCTTGGGCTCCAGGCTGCATTGTCTGGGAGTCACCATTGTGTCTAATGTCCTTGCAAAGGTTCTGACTCCCACTGATTGCAATCTGAAGCAGTCCCGCCTGCTACTGCCTTCATGCATTGTGGACTCGACTCTAATGATCATGCTCACACGGTATGAGGATCGAGCTGTGCATAGACGAGGTGGCTGTGACGGGTTACCATTGGAAGCCCTTGACCAACATGGTCGTTCCTATGAAATGACCTTTAAGTTTCTCGAGAGCAATGGTGCATACCGCCTTATTGGTGACTGGGCAAAGTTCTTGGCTCAGAATGGTGTGCACAGCGGTGATTTGTTTGAGCTTGGGGCTTTTCGCTTTGAAGGGCAGCTTGTGTTAACATTGATGCATCATTCAAAGGAGGGTCAGAATCATGAGGAGACAGGTGCAGCAGAAAATTCTGAGGTACAGATTGCTGGGGAGATGGAGGAAAATGAAGGTGTAGTGGAGGACGGAACTTCTGAGGAGATTGAGGCAGCAGAGAAGGTGCAGAGAAGTGGACTCAAGAGGAGATGGAGGCAGTGGCAATCATGATGGAGCTATCAGATTTCAAGGATGGAGAAAGGCCGTGGTATCTTGAGCGGAACAATGCTTTGTGTGCTAAACAGCTAGGTTGTACATGTAGGAATTGCTGCCATTTCTTATTTCAGATTTTTGGTAGGATTTACAGTAAAAATTACTGAAGGTTCCTACATATAGAGTAAATAGGTAAATTTGATAGCCTAAGAGATAGACAGATTTTGCCTTAATTTCTGGGAAAGAAAAAACAGATTTTGTAATGAATACTAAATGGTCATCATGATTTTTGTTTGTCCTTTTCCATTTGTTCTACATGGCACCTCATATTTTTCTATGTTATGTGCACTGATTTGGCTTGTTTATCAGCTATCACTTGTGTTCCTTGTGTGATTTTATCTAGAACAGTCTTATACTTTCAGGTTTGTGTTCGTTATTGTCATGCACACTAATTCTTAAGATATCACACATCAGAGTTTTGAATGGAGGTGCTAATATCTTTCGGGGATGATTTGTGTTTCCTTTCTTGTAAGAACTGAGGTTATCTGGGTCAACACGTTGCTAATGCGTATAGCTTATCTTTTATTCAGTTCTTGTGCAACTGCATTGAGTCAGGAGGTCAGCAACGTGACGTCCCCCATTTTCTTCACTAAAGCAGTGTGCACTGGCACTGGACTGAGCTGCAATCCTACTGAAAAGAAAGCATCAACACGATGATCCTTTGGAATTTCAATCCTTTGGTAAGATTGATATTTGAGTTGTCTATTGGGTTGTTAAGTGGAGAGGACCTGAACAATTTCATAGACCTCATAGATCTGCGCCTAGGATAAGAATAAGATGACCAAATTTGTAGTGTGCTATAATGCCATTTTTTTTATAATTCTATAATGCCAAGTTAGCTGCGTGTTTCACTTGTTCTCCCTCACCGCCTGTAGTTCTGCTCATTGAATCAATATTGAAAAATAGATTATGTGCATGCTTGGAACTTGGGGCGCACTATGAGAATTATGAGAAGCATGCAGTTGGTAGCATTGAAATACATGGGAACAAGATGGATGAACGTGGATTTGGTGCCCACTGGTTCGGGCGTCCTATATATCGGTGCCATCCGATTAGGATCCTACCGCTCATAACGGCAACACCACTTAACAGACCTCCTTTCATCGTTACCACCGTGAAATAGAGACAGCTAATGGAAAGCTACCGACTTGCTATTGCCTCCCGAGCCGCCGCAACGGTGGCAGGTTCTTGCCGGAGCGCTGCACCGAAGACCCGCTGGAGCAGCGGCACCTCTCCATCACCAGCCACCATCCCTGCTCCCTACTTGCATCACAAAGGGCCCCGCCGTCTTACATCACGAAAGGCCCCCACCGTTTTGCATCACGAAGGCCGTCGCCGCCAACCCCTCGCACGCACTCCTGCACCTGCGACTTTAGCAGCACAATACCCGCTCCGCCATGCCATCTCTCACCACCGTATCAGCCGTCACCCAACAGTTTCTTTTCAACCACCAAATTCTCCAGATCCAAATCAGCCGAATCCCCAATCCTAATTCGCGAAAGGGAGCAGGGAATAGAGGGTGCGCACGACAACACGTAGGTATTAGGAGCCTCAGCAGCAGCAGGAAGCCAAGAGAGAGAGAGAGAGAGAGGCCTTGTCCATCTCTCGAGGGAGGAGATAGAGGCAAGGGGCTGAGAAAGGTGCTGGGCTGTCAACGGAAGTAGACGCCGTGATACTTAGGATGTCACACCCCTATCCCGAAAGATAGTTAAGTGTGATACGGATCACCTTGGGAGATAGTTGACGAACCAACCATACATAGCATCACATTAACAAACATACACGATTTGCAAGGTTACGTAATTAAGTCTTGATTACAACATAGAGTTCCGAATAAAAGATACATTAGGTCCTAATTTATTAAGTCTTACATAGCCATGATCATTGTTCAAAGATAAAGTGCGGAAGCGAAATACACAACTCGACGGTACATAGATAACTTAGATGAACCATGCCGGCCTAGGCCATGGCTCACTCATCATGGGTCGGAGAGCTAGGGACCCATTCAATGGTCCACTCTTTGGGCTCTTCTCCATCCCAAACCACCTTACCACAACAATCGCAAAACCCGGCTTGCGGGAAACCCGTACATAAACATGTAGTGGCAAAGCCCGAGTATCTAGCATACTCCTCAAGTCTTACCCGTCAAATTGGTCATCTAAGACCGACTTCTAGATGCATGGGGCTTGACCGGTTTAACTTGGCATTTTGCATAAATAGCACCTATGCTAATTAGGTTGGCAATTTTATGACCTAGCCAAATTAATAGGGTTATTGCATAAAAGAAACTTTAGTGAGCATACTAGCAATACAAGGATTTGCATTACAAATTCATATCAACATAAAACAGCAAGCTATTCCATCTCCTTCCATTACTACACATTGGGAACTGCTCGAATCAAGTAGTATTCATTAACCGAGAGGAAACGGCGATAATTATCGAATTATTAATCCTGCAGGAAAAACCCAAATGCACGACATACGCATCATTTAAGAACACGTATGGCCACCGTTCGCGAGCTCATCATAAAGCAAAACACGGGGCCACCGATCCCGAGTACACGTCCCCCTTGCGACCGTTCAACAACGCGCCCAAGGCTTAACCCATGTACTCTCCAACGGTCCTCAACCCGTGCAACCACTATGCCATACACATCACCTCCGGGTCGGTGAGATATCCGGCTCACTTTACAACTTACAAGCTACGTAGGTTTACCAATCCCCGTAAGAAAGGTATGCAAGTGATACACAACTCAAACTTGTTCGCGGAGCCACAATAGGGTGTTCTCAATTTTAACCAATTCATCATGTTCACATTTAATCATAAGCCATAAGTGAGATCCCCAATCTATCGTTGACTCCATAAGAATATAGCATAGCATTTCTAACGAGGATATGACACATAAGCGACATCGGACATATAGGAATTTTATGCAAGTGGATTTCCAATCAACGCCTAAAACTTAAATGCACACTCATCATCCTTAATAGAGTGATAAAGAAAGACATTTCAAAATAATAGGAATGCACCAGGGCTTACCTTGAGAGTGATCGAAGTTAGCACTAGCCTCACAAGCGTGGAGTGTTGCAATCGTCTCTTCCGGCGGGTTCAATTCGGCGTCGTCACCTAGAAGATGAAATGCAATTGCATAAATACTATGAACACAAGGTCGATGATGAGAGTAGTGCATGTATGCTGTTTAGTAAGGGTGCATATGAATATGTTAATCAAAAGCTTGTTCGATTAAACCCTAGTAGGCATGAACATGACACTTGTTCTCCTTTAAGGAAATTAATTGCATGAACAAGCATAACCCTAATAGTACACGAGCCAAGATTTAAGACATGGACATGAGGGTTGTGTTTCATGTAGGTTCAAAAGCTAAGGATTAGCAAGTTTAAATGCATCTCGATGAAATTTGGGCTTAAGTGCTTATTATCACATGCGATGACGATTGCACTTTAAAACAAGAACTCGATTTCAAAACTAACACATGCGTGAAATACATGAAACCTTTTTACTAATCCTGCCATGAGGTGCTAGCGGACATGGTGGACAGTGGAAACTACATAAACATGCGAAACACAATTCTTAGAAACATAAAACCAATTACACATGTGCTGAAATTAATCTTTTATGGAATTAGATCTAGGGTTTGCAAAAATAATTATTTAACATGCTCAAAAATTAACATGGACTTTCCTACACATGCACAGTACTAGGAGGGAATTAATTACCAACTTTTATGCAAAAATAATTTACACGGATTTAATTAAAAGTTAAATACAGAGAATGCAAGGAATGCAATAACTTGAAAAATATGCAATGAAATGCAGATCTTTCAGTGCCAAACATTTATGTATGCTTAGGTGAAGGTTTTGGCCTAGTGGCATTATTTTTGGATCTATGGTTTTAAAGTTATGACTTGGTTAAGTTTTTAGGGGTTGACTTTTGTCCTTTTTGTAAAAATGTGAAAACATACAAATCTGACATGCTCATGATACTTTTATGAAAGTACAGGTGTTGTAGTTTCCAAAACATTTCAGTTTGTAATTTGTGGACATTTCAAACGCAAGATATGAATTTTTCAAACATGAATGAAGTTCGGGTCTAATTACGAAAGTGCCACTGAGCAAATTTAAATAGAGGGCGGCGCGCGCTCCGGCGTGCGGTGGTCGGTGCCGACGAGCTCGGTCGCGGCGGCGCCCTGGGGCAGCTCATGGGCTGGGCTTGGGCCAGAGAGAGCTCGTGCGACGACGAGTTCGTGGGTTAGGGTCTCGGGGCCCCACGGCGGCCGGAGGGGCGGCGCGGCGAGCGGCGGCGCTTGCGGGAGGTGCGGCAGCGGCGCACGCACGGCTCGAGGAGCGGGAGGGGGTCGGACGTGGGGCAAAGCTCCGCCTCACCTTAGGGAAGGGCGGCGCGGGCTTGGACGGTGACGAGGAGGGCTCGAGGTAGGAGCTCGTCGGAGGGGGTGCGGGTGGCCGGCGGCGGCGTCCTTTTTCTTCTCCAAATTCCGGCGGGACACCGCAGGACAAGAGGAGTGGATCAAGGGGAAACTAGAGGGCGACCTTGTGCGTCACCTTGGCCACGAATTGGGGCATGCGCACTCACCTAGACCGACCTATTGGCGGAGGCGGCCATGGCGGTCCTTC